>JAVTVY010046833.1:0-24774 GCA_036873755.1 Hanleya hanleyi
GCATATTGACGCGACATGCATTTAAAAACACGCCATTCTGACTCTACCCCACACAAGCTTCACATTCGAACCGTGAATAGCCCATCTCTAACCCAAACAGACACCCACATACCCCCCAAAATGCCTACTTACTATAATACGGGCCAGGCTGCGCATGCGCAGACTATTGAACACGGACGAACCATTAGTGTAGTCAAGTGCTCCTACACGAGAGCTTCAAAATAAGACCTCACTCGACCCCATTGGACCATTAGGGACTCACCTAGACTCCAACATGTCCACCCCGTATGGGCCTATACACCCATAGCCATGCAGTATAGGCCTATGGGCCTACCCAGGCCTCGGTGACTTTTTCAAAAATTTCACCGATTCGCTCCGGGACACTTCCTATCGTGTTCTAAATGACGAGACGTGAAAAACAAATCCAAACAACCCTACCGCAAATGTATAGAAGTAGATTTCCCAGGGGACAAACATTGATCCTATACCCCCAGTATGGGACTATATGGATCTATATGGGTCTCGGTGACTTTTTTCAAAAATTTCACCGATTCGCTCCGGGATACTTCCTATCATGTTCTAAATGACGAGACGAGTAAAACGAGACCCCACAACCCTACCGCAAATGTATAGAAGTACGTTTCCCAGGGGGACAAATATTGATCCTATACCCCAGTATGGGACTATATGGGGCTATATCGTACTTTTTCAAAAATTTCACCGATTCGTGCCGGGACACTTCCTATCATGTTCTAAATGAGGAGACGTGAAAAATAAATCCAAACAACCCTACCGCAAATGTATAGAAGTACGTTTCCCAGGGGGACAAACATTGATCCTATACTCCCAGTATGGGACTATATGGGTCTCGGTGACTTTTTCAAAAATTTCACCGATTCGCTACGGGACACTTCCTATCATGTTTGTCTTGACGAGACTAAGAAAACGAGACCCCACAACCTATACCGCAAATGTCGACAAGTAGGTTTCCCAGGATGGTCCTATACCCCCCATACCCCATATAGGCATTTTCACGTCATTTAGGATAAAGTCCGTGTTCCGTATTTTTTCAGGAAAAATTTTACATGCACCCACCCATGCTTGAAATACACTTCACTTTGATACCTCATACAACTCCATCGGCCCATTAGGGGCTCCCCTAGCTCCAAAACGTCTAGCAGGACCCATACAAGGTCCAGTTTTCGACACTAGGTGACCACATCCCGACGAAATGGCCAGTTTTCGACACCGGATGTGCCGCCATCTTGATTGGACGAGAGCTCCGCATTGCGTCTGCGCATGCGCAGAATGATATTCCTACCGCACACTCCAACCCATCAGATGCCCCTTCACGAATGCTTCACTTTGATACCTCACTCGACCCCATTGGACCATTAGTGGCTCCCCTAGCTCTCAAAACGGCTATTTCCATACCCTCTGGCCACCGCGCATGCGCAGAATGGTGACAACGCCCAAGCCGCTAGTCCAGTCAGATGCCCCTTCATGAATGCTTCACATTGATACCTCATATGACCCCATTGGACCATTAGGGGCTCCCCTAGCTCCAAAACGTCTATTTCCATACCCTTCGGCCACCGCGCATGCGCAGAATGCCGATACTTGAACCCCACACCCAGTCCAGTCAGATGCCCCTTCACGAATGCTTCACTTTGATACCTCACTCGATCCCATTGGACCATTAGGGGCTCCCCTAGCTCTCAAAACGGCTATTTCCATACCCTCTGGCCACCGCGCATGCGCAGAATGGTGACAACGCCCAAGCCGCTAGTCCAGTCAGATGCCCCTTCATGAATGCTTCACATTGATACCTCATATGACCCCATTGGACCATTAGGGGCTCCCCTAGCTCCAAAACGTCTATTTCCATACCCTTCGGCCACCGCGCATGCGCAGAATGGCGATACTTGAACCCCACACCCAGTCCAGTCAGATGCCCCTTCACGAATGCTTCACTTTGATACCTCACTCGATCCCATTGGACCATTAGGGGCTCCCCTAGCTCCAAAACGTCTATTTTCATACCCTTTGGCCACCGCGCATGCGCAGAATGCCGCTATTTCAATCCCACACTCAGCCCATTAGATGCCCCTTCACCTAAGCTTCACTTTGATACCTCACTCGACCCAATCGGACCATTTTATCTAGGGACTACTTTTTCTTCGCGGAAGCTTTTTTCCGCGACCGAATCACCGCCAGACATGACCGCATCACCGCGGATGAATACATCTTTATACAATTAAAATTAATTAATTAATTTATTTATTTATTTATTTATTTATTCTGTGAAAACATGCAAATGTTCGAATCAAGGGAGATAACCCGAAATTTGTCAAAAATCAAAAAAGTGCAAACAGAGTTATCTATCCCGGCAAAATGTGCGCTGTAATGCTCTTATAATACTACTCAGCTTAGCAGCAAGGTATATCTGCAATGATCAGTCGGGCGAATTTAATCAGTGATTCGGCGAATTTTCCGGGCTATTCGTCAGGACAAAGAGATACCGAGATTAGGAAACTGCATGTATAGATAAGTGAATATCCCTGTGTTTTTATACTTCACAGATGAAATAGTCTGAAGCGACGTGAAGTGGATACTGTAGCAAAGGGCAAACTAGAAAATGGCAGAAAGAAGATATCCCAAATCCATAAACGCTTCTCTGTTAAACAAGCGCCAACAAAGGATATTGCAACTTCGACTGATAGACCTGGAGAGATGCTGGTATGCACAACTCAAACTCTTGGCACGAGAACGTCTGGACGTCATCCGTCAAATTTCAAGATACTTTCAAATGAAGCAGACGATCGAACATCTAACAGACGATATGACGGTGAAACAACTGCGTGATTATGCCGACCGCACATTCGCTCAAGTGAAGGACATTCGAAGCAGAAAAATGGATAAATTTGACTTTGAAAATGACGAAGTAGATAAAATACCTTTACATCTTCCCAGTCCTGAAGATGACGTCGACGACGCTTACGACGTTTCCTCGAGCACGTTGTCTCACATCGTGTCGTTCGCTAGTTCTTGGAGTCTGGCATCGACGTCTTCAGATACAAATAAATCAACGAGTGAACAGAGGCAAGGACTAGTGACAACTCTGAAAAGATCTCTGGAAAACAAGGCGTCCTCTTTGTTGACAGTGTCCTGCACCAAGACGAGAGAAAACAAGAGAAGAAGAAGGCGACGCGAGCTAAGAAGTATACCTCTACTATCAATGGTAGGCCTCCCACATATCCCTAGGGTGCCACAAGTTGTTAGACCAAATGCTGGAAAACGTAGGCCTACACAGTCACTACCTCAAGAGCCAAAACCAATGTCGGAGTTCACCACAGTTTCAACTGCCCGAACCAGCACATTGTCAACTGTTGACCACAAAAGGTTATCTCCAATAAAGGAAACTAGTAACCTTAGTAATGCTAAGGAGACGTCAGATATACGAAGTTCATCATACTCGAACGCAAAACTGGCCAAACGTAAACACAGTCCTAACACCATTAACGCTGAACTGACACCAAATATAAAAGAAGAAACGCACAAAGACACAAACGTGACCAAACGTAAGCACAATCCTAACCTGATGTTTCCGGGTATATTTTGAGATCATCGGTAATTTGATTTAACGCTCTGATCCCGCATTCAACCTGGAGAATATTTCCGGAGGAAATAGGACAGTAAAACTGTTGAATATCAGTCTATTCTCTGCGAATGCGTCCGCGAAATCATGAATCATGAAATCTCTTAATCTAAGAGAGAACTATGAATTTGAACATGACGAAGACATGTAAACCAACATATATACAGGTCAGTGTGCCTTGCATTACGACTGTAAGCAGTTCTATTAAAATTAATAGAGATAATCCAAATCTATACCCATTCTCACGTTAACCAACCCATTCTCAAATTCTGACACAACTCGGATGCTGTATCGGAATATGTTATTGTATGGAACGTCTACTTGAAACTGCCGATAACAAGACATGCTGTTACATTGTGGAAGCTAATCGTGTATCTACTGACAAAAGTCCTATAAGACACATGTATTTTCCTCGTATTCTGTAACAGATATAAGGATAAAATATACCCTGTAACATAATAGCAACAGTTTATTTCGAATAAATGATTATATAGGATATAATTTTGTTGGTTTTCGTTGATGAACATTATTTGCATACGTTGGTACCTTAGCGTATATTATTTCCCAGGTCGGAGTGTAAACCATCGACCTCTGGCGTACGAGCCCAGCGCCGTACCAACTGAGCTAAAAGGGAAATTCCCTCCGTCAACAAACTAGTGCATGAAATCGCTTCCTACAATACTCCTCTCCATCACGAAGAATCGCCTTCCTCATCCCCGATGCCCTATCTCCTCCCAGCAGCAAATAAACTCGACAATCAGATCATCATCATCCATACTTCCTACACTCCCTCATCTCGACAACCTGACCACCGACCCAACTCATTCCAATTTCCGCGAGGATTCTACCGGCGTCGCCAATGTTTTAGTGGCCGAGTTTCCCAGCCGGGGTTTGAACCATCGACCTCTGGGTTACGAGCCCAGCGCCCTACCAACTGCGGGAAATTCCCGCTAGCTACAAGCTGATGCACTGATGAACTCGCTTTTTACCACAGTATCATATTGAATTATCCCAGTATGAGCATCCACGGATGCTTTTTAGGTTTAAGTCTACGAGATTAACCCAGTCATGAACAGTTGACGATACAGTATAACCATATCTTTCTAATAACTTCAAAAACAAAGACGCTAGAAAACAATGCACCCTCTGCACTATACAGAATACTGTGCAGTTCACAACCTATCAGTACTGTCCAGAAAGGTCCTAATATTGGATAGATCTGGGATGAAATCTTCACACCAGCAACGCAAGGGCATTAACTGAGCTGTTCAGCGCAGGATCATTAACTGAGCTGTTCAGCGCAAGGTCATTAACTGAGCTCTTCAGCGCAAGGTCATTAACTGAGCTGTTCAGCACAGCCAAGAACGGTCAATTTCCATCCTGAAACTATTCAGTACTGTATTCAGTACTTCAGTTTGTGAGCAGTACTGCTCGAATACTGCGAAGAACTGTTCAATTGTTGACTGCACTGTACAGTAATGATTGGTATTGTACAGTTACTACTCAGTATACAGTACGTTCAGCAACTGGTCAGATCTTCTCAGGGACATTCCTAAGCAGAAAATGTGCGGTTGATGCACAGATCAGTCTCAGCATTGCTTGTGTACGGTTGATGCACAGATCAGTCTCAGCATTGCTTGTGTACGGTTGATGCACAGATCAGTCTCAGCATTGCTTATGTACGGTTGATGCACAGATCAGTCTCAGCATTGCTTGTGTACGGTTGATGCACAGATCAGTCTCAGCATTGCTTGTGTACGGTTGATGCACAGATCAGTTTCAGCATTGCTTGTGTACGGTTGATGCACAGATCAGTCTCAGCATTGCTTGTGTACGGTTGATGCACAGATCAGTCTCAGCATTGCTTGTGTACGGTTGATGCACAGATCAGTCTCAGCATTGCTTGTGTACGGTTGATGCACAGATCAGTCTCAGCATTGCTTGTGTACGGTTTTGGTCGAGATCAGAATTCTGAATATGTCTATTCCTGTCTATGAGAACAGCCATGGCTATAATAGGTATGTTACCCCTTTTGCACGTCTGTCTGTAAAACTGTCCAATGTCTAGCTGCAATTTGTCGGAACAGTTTCTCTGCCAATTCTCAAGCCAATCTCAAGTCAGTGCTCAGAGGGACCATTTTAATATTTTCGAAGTTTTTCTCTCGACCCTTGCACAATCACGACGGCTTTTCTCTAAAGTAGATGGCCATTTCTTCACTGTATCTGGAATCGGGATGGTGTGACTTCGTCAAAACTTCTGATACTTTGAATCTCTTCTTGAAATAACGCGATCTAGGAATAACGTGCGGGGGAATGGCCGGAGAAAGGTCGGCACGGCTATCGGTATGCTTGCACTCGTTCAACGAAGAATGGCTATCTTCTCTATAACCTAGTACAGGCGTGGACGGTTGTTGGCCATCAGTTGGGGTAGATTGTCGGGAAAATGTGGAAAATGAATGAGCTTTTCGTCTCAAGATCGTATCGGGCTGCCAAGGAAGTCTGTTGTAGGACGTGGTACTGAGTTGTCTCTGCAATGTAACGTGGTTTCCCCGAAACTGATTGCTTTCCAGGAAAGATCTCCGGTCAGTGTTGTCCAGGGACCTGGAAACAGGTCTCGTCCACAGGTATCTAATCGGGGAAGATTCACCTTTGGGAGGCAGTTGTCCCTCATCCCTCCAAGGTGGCAATGGATTGCATGTCTTCGTATTAGTGAATGACAAGTCTGTATTAGTGAATGACAAGTCTGTATTAGTGAATGACAAGTCTTCATGGGCACTCAATGTCCTTCTCAAGGTTTTGGTAATAACTTGCCGCTTCAAATCAAGATACTTTCCAAAAGAGCTGGTTCGTTGTCTCCCATGCGGTTCATTCATCTGTTGTTGATGATCACAGAGGTAATTGAAAGTCCCATTTGGAGATGGCTGTCGCTTTATATCTCCTGAACCCAGAATTGTTTCGACACTGTCCAGACTGTCACATATTCCCCCCTGATTGCACTTTGCGTGAAGGTATAATGTTAATCGAGTGCGCAGGGAATCTCGTCTTCTCTGAAAGAGTTTCAACTCAGCAGTTTTCTGCTTTTCCAAAAATGTTTCTTCTCTTCGTAGCTCAGACTGAAGACGTGAATTTTTCACGAACGTATCTGATCGGTGAAATGAACGAACATGGTCCTTGTCTACTGTCCTTGATGGCCGGTTCTTCTCTTCCATCAGCTTGTTGGAGTACTTTGGTCTGCCAATCCGACTTCTTTGATTCAGCAGATTCTCCGGAGAATGCCAGCGTGTAACCCTGATAATACAGCAATCGGAGTTGGTTTAACCTCCATGTCATTAATAAATAAATATACATAGTACCTGGTAGCAAAATGAACGCCGTTGAGGAGATCCGATATACAAATTTGAATCTTGGTTCACCTCAATATGTCAAGTTCTGTAGGCCTAATTGTCCAATATCAACTGATACAGGTTATCTCATAACTATTTACTTAACACTGACAATAGTGTTTACATAAACTTTTCTAAATACATTTCAAATGCCAATGTTAAGTGCATTAGTCGCGAGTAATGTTTAAACAGGTGAATAAACACGCGCGTTTCCACTGGAGTAGTAAGCACATATTGAGAATATATTCAATGCTGTGATAATATTTGTTAAATGAATAATTAGGCACTACTATTCACTGTGAGAATAATACATCAAAGTTGAGAGATTGAGCAGGTGAGCGTGTTATATATATGTGTACCATTCTCCTGTTGTCCGAACTCAATCCTCATGTCAGCAGTGGAATTCTTTGCCGATCCATAATAACTAGATCATTGAATGTTTCCTGACGAATACCATAAACACTTCATCTGGTGGGATGACTCGAGACATGAAATATTTATGGTAATCACGCAAAATATCATTTAATGGTATCATTAATATATTATTCTCAGGTATGATTTATATGTATTCGCTCTGTTATGGACAGTATAAAAAGCTAAAGTATAAAAAGTTTTCAGTCCATCGCTAATATAGGATCGGCCATTTTACCTTGAACTGGAGTGGTGTTGTGGCCTCTATTCCCGGAGTGTTTGATCGCCACCTGATCAATTCAGGACGGTGTACGGGTTTTATAAGCACTGATTTGACGAACAATTTAGCAAAATATTTACACAATAACTTCCAGTCACAAACTGATTTGATTAAAATGAAAACTTGACACTCCTCGTACGTGCATCATGTGAATATATGACGTCAATCGACGCAACATTGCCTGGTTAACCAGTAACATTAATCATTCTATACAATAACAAGTTATTTATTTGAAATTAATAATCAGTTTATTAAATAAGAATTCCGTAATGTATGAAGTTGTCTTACTTTCATCTCTAAGGCGGATATTGACGCTTTGAGCTACCAAGGTAAATATAAAACAAAAGAATGTATGTAAATATTTCCCCAATATTCTGAAAAACAATCATGGAAAGTGGTACTGGTACAACTTTTGTTAGTTTTTTCCCCTATTTTTTTAAAGTTTAATGAGGTTGCTATTGCAACTAATAGTACACTAGTTTGGAGTAACCGTTATAAGAGAAAACGGACATTTGCAGACGGTTTCAAAACGTGGGATAACCCCGTTTTAAAAAAATACAGGTGATTTGATAACCATACACATAAATGGGAGATCTATATAGTAATACATACCATGCTGAATGCAAACATAACACGTCTTCATATTAACAAAGTATTATCACAGAAACACAGCTGATATATGCGCTATCAGCAGAAATCAATTAAAGGAAAATCACTTTCAATAATACTAGAATGTATAAACGCCCTTGTAAATTTGCACATTGTGCAAAATAAAATACACGCGTGCAAATCAGCACGTGAACGAAAATACTCAGGTGTGAATAATTATATTTGCACAGAGTACAGGATATGTCGGGTTTACATGAGAAAAACTCCCTTGTTTGTGATGGTAATAAAGCTGACTTTTTTTGCAAAATCATATATTTCTTGAAGTCTAAATATCAGCATGGAAAACATTACGATGGTCAAATGTATGAAAATGAATTTTGGTATATTTGAGGCATTCAATTTTTATAGGGACGACCCTCTCTTCTAACAAAATATAACACATTAAACCAAAATCAAACTAGTTTTTTTCTCTTAATATAATCAAAACTTATAATTTTGGTTTTTGGAGTCATGTTACTTTTACATGAGAAAATCATCCCTATAAATTGCCTCAACCACGGAGCATATTGGGAGTATCGGGCACCTCCAGGCGAAAAATCCATATTGTCGATATACAGTCCACAGACCATGTTAAGCTGGGTAGGCTTCTAGAGTAGGGCGGGGTGCTTCAGACATGTCCAATTGGGTGGAATTCGTTATTCTGCATACATAGTCAACATATCATATTAAGCTTGGTAGGTTTCTAATGTAGGGCAGGGTGACCAATACCGGTCGGTACTTTTCGACTAGTACGGTAATGATTGATGCAGTAGGGGCGAGTCTGTAATAGGTGGAATGCGCATGCGCAACTGGAAGTTGTACGTTCTACCGAGAACGAGAGTGGTGAGAGACATGGGGTTTCACCTAACGAGACCCGTGAACCCAGGCATGCGCCATAGGCTGCGATGGGCTGAGAGTAGTGTTGCGTATGCATATAAGCGGAAGTGGAACGCTTTACCGAGTGAGTGAGAGAGTTGTAGGATTTAACGTCGTTTTCAACCTTGTTTCAGTCATATCGCGACGGTGCCTACATGTGCCAGAACACGAGAGTGCCCACAGTTCCTATTACCCTGGACACTGATCAGCCCAGCAAGAACAGCACTCGGTCACCTGTATTGACAGAGCTTTAACTTCGGTGATCTTACGAGAACCGGTGTGTCCAAAACTATAAGCCGTACCTTTACCGAGAAGTACAGGGGGGAGTGACATGGGGATTTCACCCAACTAGACTCTTGAAACAAGCCATGTGCCATAGGTCACAGGAAAGTTTGGATAGGGGAGTAGGGGTGTTTATCCGCAACCAGAATTGGAACGTTCTAGGTAGAACGAGAGAGGAAGAGATATTGGCGTTTCACCCAACGATACTTCTGGACCCAATCATGCGTGATAGGATAATGTAGGTATGGGATTAGGGGTGCGCATGCCCAACCGAAAGTGGGCCGATTTACCCCTGAACGACAGGAATGACATAGGACCTTCACCCAACAAGACGTCTGGACCCAGGTATGCGCCATTGGGCTTCCATCAGGATAAGCGGGCGTGCCATCTATGCATAAAGTGAGAAAACTCTGAAGGGTAAATGTCCCGAACTTGGACGGATGAGAGGACTTGGGAGGGGTGGTTTGAGCGAATCTAGACGTATGAGTTATCTTCTTGAAGCTCACACACTGCTTCATACGACGGGAGTGGTGCGAAGTACCACGTGACTGCGACGTCATCAGTAGTAAATAAAGACAGAGTAGCCTGGATGTGCACTCGTGACCAATCTACATACATATATTCATTCTATCACGGATGATGTGGGGTTTAGTTTCCGAGTTACTATCCAATGATAAACTATACTGGTGGCTACTAAACATTGCTGAGGTCTATAGTCACTTAATGCAAGTTTTCACGAAAATACGTCACTCAGCACCTGGAATCTCGATTATACCAATGAGTCCGGTCAGTAATGACCTGTATGGACAGTGCCGAAAACCCACGAAACTTGTACCGTGCGCGATCCAGATCATCGCTCTCCAGGACACCAGTACAGCCCGTGGAGGGAGATATCACTACCGGCTCTGATGAACAATCGTCCTGTGCTGAACATGTACAATTTTCATTCACTCGACAACGCCAGTCTGACCCACTACGCCCATACCATGTTTAACAATCAAGCCACGGCCTTTCGGATGAATCTCACCTTCCAACACCAAATAGCAGGTGGAGATGACGACGAATGCGACATTTTACGTGCCGAAACAGATCGACCACCCGATAGGTGCCCTCATTCACCTTTGCCTGAGACCCATGTCGGAAATGGACTTTACGCTGATCTGACATCACAGATTCCGAGCCGTGTGGATACTTCGTAGTCTCCACATGAACAGCCGCAATAAAAGTCCGACTGAGATACAAAGGTTATGTGCCGAGGGATGCTTTCGAATTTTTCTCCGTATAAATACGAATGCAACTGATGGTGTGCGTCATTCACTTCTCACTCAGGTCGTCCTTTCTCTCACACCCGAGGGCTCGGGGGTTACATGTCTGTGAGAATAAAGTTGCCATAGCGGAAGGCCGGGTGGCCTCTGACTCGGAACCTAACGCCACGTCGAATGCGATTACTCGACACCGTGACTGGTGAACCAATCAATCATAACATCTACATACACCGTGGACCGTCCTTCACACGCTTGGGGTGTTACAAAGACATCATCACTGGCTTCACCCCACACTCCGATCAATGGGTGGCTTCGAACGTGCGGTGTCTGTCGTGAACCAACTGTTTACAGAGGACGATCGGTACCTTCGCGTTGGGCTGGGCTCGCCCTGGCCGATGAAGCGACAGAACCCAATGAAATGATCAAGAAACTGACCAAGAAAGACCGGCGCAAGACATACTCGTATAAATAATGGATAAAACCTGGGTCCTCAGTCGTCATCACCAAGCATTGGATAAATTGTATTAAAGTCCTGAAATTCTGGTGGCGTATGGTGGGATGAATGCCCTCAGGGGATCTGTCAATCTTAAGGCCAATCCTGGTTGAAATTTCAAGACAATTATACCTGACATCGAGCCGTCCGTCTTCACAAAGTCATCGTGGGAGGTATAGATGCCCAACAGATTTGGTCGACACGAGTGCCATTGCCAAACACAACGGCAACGCGTATATCTTGACGTCCATCGATATCCTTGTATGCGTGGATCGTGCCCTTCCGGGCGAACACGGGTGGAATCTCATCAATGCGTTCAAGCAGTTATTTAAGGACAGTCGCAAACCGTTGTACTTGCAAACCGACGAAGACACTGAGTTCATCAACAAACCCTGCCAACAGTTCCTGAAGGTATTTTTCTTCCACACCTACAGCGAGACCAACGCTTCCGTCGTGGAAAGGTTCAATCGCTCCATTAATGTGCGCATGAACAAATATTTCACCCCCAAGATTACACGGTGTTACATCAATTTGCTCACCGAGCTCGACCAGCTCTACGAAGCCCAAGTCTGGATTGTCTTACGCGGTCCCGAACCCCAACGCTCACCGAAGTATTTCTTCCAGCGAGGGGAGCACGTGCTGATCCGTTATACCCAAGGGCAAGTTCGAGAAGATGCCCTAATCCTCGTCACCAGTGGGTGTATGAACTGGAAGACCGTCAAAGGTAGCCACTTGAAGTGGCGTTTTATAAGAAGGAATTAGAGTCCGTGGTGAAATCAGCAGAGGATTACTACACCCTTGATCTTGAAAACCGAACGACACCGAAACAAGATGCTACACTTACTGAAGTGGCAAGGGTGGCCGAGTTCGTTCAATTCGTGAGTCTCGGCAGACCAGGTGAGACGGATATAAAGCACGTATCCAACCGAGATGGCAAAGAGCCACTGAAACCCCAATCCCGAAAGGGATGAGTACTGCGATTACTGACGGGGTGTTGTATTGGGATGTGTTTTACGACGTGGCGAACCTCATCTCTGTACTGAACCAACCTAGGACGACGGACTCTCCTCCGTGACAGCAGGTCAGGCGAAATTGTAGAACAGCACGACACGGAGCCGAACTGTTCTCCATCCTATCCACCGGCAGTACCACACCGATCATCAGATTCAGCCCGGTACAGACGCTCCCAACCTCTCAATCTCAGCTGCAGCAGGTCACGACCAAGCTTATCACGGTACGACCGACCTCCACATCACGAATACAGACCTTCCCACTGTAGATCCTACCCACCACCAGCGGGTCCTCCTAAATGTCTCGTGAGCTCTTACCAGATTTACCAGCGAGTTATCACTCCAAAGAATACAAATTAATCCATGGACCCCGGTGGCAACATCGCTTCACCTGCTGATTGCGGGTACCCTACCCATCGCCCGGATCGTGTGGTGTTACGGGAAAGGGCAGGCGGCGTATGCGACGATGCCCAACGTCACGTTCGCGGAGGGACTGCTCACCTTGACCGACCTTGGTCATCGACGATGATCTCATGGCAGGAACCGATGCTCGGGTGACCCAGTTCTTCACCAAAGGCAGGCGGCAGCTGAGCCTCGCCTTGATGTGCAGAATTGCCCGTTTATGCCATCGCACGCACTCAATGAGGGACTGGGGAACGTGCTCGGGAGCAGCGTCAAAGCTTTCCTCCCGCTGGTGACGCGCGGAGTCGAAGCAGTCTAAACAAGGTGTCCGGAGTGATGTCCAAGCGCTGGATGGTGCATTCAGCGGCGCCGCCGTCCGTGAGGCACTGAAACGCTGTGTTTCAGTAGGTGGGAATTTCACTCATCAGTGACTGGACTAACACGTACCAGCACCGTGCCTATATTGAGACAACGTTGTCGTTCGACCGAAAAGCCGAAAAGCCCGTTGTGCTACCGGGACACGCCCGAGCACATGGGCACGATGAATGATGATGGCGGATGAGTAAAAAAGCAGTTTTAGGACTACCAGTAGCTCGGTCGATGTCATCGGCCGTCTGCATGCAGACCTGTACATGCCATACCCTTACCCGACACAGACGTAGATGGACGCACGACTGACTGTAGGATCATCGTCCCAGACGAAACACTGGCTTGGTTAGTTACCCATACCAGTACTGGATATAAACAGATCAAGGGGTTCCTCTAAATCAAACTAGTCAGCGAAGGCGCTAAGCTAGCTGGTTACGCCAATCCGCTGCGAGGTTTGAGATGGGCACGATGAATGATAATGGCGGATGAGTAAAAAGGCAGCGTTTTAGGACGACCAGTAGCTCGGTCGATCTCATGCAGACCTGTTCATGCATCTGATTGCCCCAGATATAGATGGGCGCACGACTGAATGTAGAATCATCGTTCAAGATGCAGTGCTGTATGTCCGTCAAGTGAAACCGAATCCACCTGTACAGTTGGGGCACCTCAAAGCCTTGGAGAAGAAAACCAGCCCAATACCCCATTCGACGTGTGCAAACCAAAGGATTATCTGTGCCTTCAGGGAACATGAGTGCCAACAAATATTCTTGGGGGAAATGCCCAAGCGACTGATTCTGGTCTGTGTGGAGAATACCAGTTTCAGTGGGGCCTACCCGAAGAAACCGTTTTATTTTGAACATTTCCAGAGCAACTGTGTGACCATACATGTGGACAGGCAACAAGCACAGCACAGCTTACTGTAGCATCAAATTTCGGAGGGGATAATTTCACTCGGAGTTACCAGAACCTGTTTACAACGACAGGTCAAATCAGCCAGGTCGAAGGCAACCACATTAGTCGCAAGGTGTTCTGCTTCGATCTGACCCCGACCCTAGAGAACGAACATCACTGCCAAGCAAGCCAACTTGCGTTTTGAAATTCTCTTTCCAGTAAGTCATTCGGAGCACTGTCAATGTGGTTTATTATTCTGAATTCGACAACATCATTCAAGTGGATAAGATGCGCAACATGGAAACAGACCATCTCTCAACCGTGCTCGAGAATGATCCGAGGACACGGACCCAATTTAAGAAATTAAAAAGAGATGATAATTTTAATGGTCGTTCTTTTTTATTCACCAAGCGATCTTCTTGCTTTGGCTAATCCCTCTGTAGGTGACGTCGTAAAGGAAATATATGCTCTTTCACTGGAATTGAAGGAAATCACTGATAGTCCAAATGGGAAGTCAAATTTAGAACTGTACATCTGTAGAGATGAAAGTGGCTTTTTCTCACGTCGACTCTACGAGAGAGATCATTATAATTCCGACATTGCTAATTATCCCTTCCTGGACAGTAATATTCCGGAAGGGCCTGCATATGGCGTATACATATCGCATTTGCTAGATCCTGTGATTGACGATTTCAATCGTGACAAATATTTTTGCCTAGACTATTTGCACAAGGCAGAAAATTAGCTAATGTTTCTATATATTATTTATGGAGGACGGCTGACTACTGACTGTCGGATCTGACGCTTGTCAGCAATCTCACCAGAGGTCTCCATGGGTGATTAATCTAGTGAAGATACTCTATCTGGTTGACATCTTATGGTACTCCTTTGAAAGCGAGACTCTCTCTTACGTCTGCGCTAAGAATGGGACGATTCCTATATCCACGTACGATTAGCATTTCAGGTGTACAATACTGGACAACAGATCGCTGTGTCTGAACAGGGCTATTTATTATTCCACTGGCCTGATTCATTTGCATACATTTGCATACAGCTTACTGTAGCAAAATGTGCTAATTGGTCGTGATCAACGCACCAGGCATTGAAAATATGAGTATATAATTAATAAATTATTACACAGACAATTTCGGAGATTACAAACTCGGATAGTTGGGAGAGTGACTCTGTGCAGCTATTGGTTGAACGATCAGTCCAAAGTGACAGCCAATGAACGGACGACGTATGAAACTGGTTCGCAGATTCCGAGAGAAGCCGAGTTTATGCTGAGAATACGCTGCTGTGCGGTCCCGTTGATGCTCGGGAGAGAACGACATGGGGACGTCTCTTAAGTCAAATCAAACACAAATACCGACATGTGATTTCATACTGGGGATGAAATATACAACACATTGCCTGACCCTTAATTCGCTTAGACATGGACATATTCGGAGAGGACTGCAGTAACATGACATAGATACCCCGTCGGCGCGGCGTTTGATTCGGCTGAGCCAAACAAATTTCTCTACCATTAATGTTCCCTTCAAAGCACTATGAAGAGTTCCCAGAATTGTCAATGCTCGGGTTACCGCAAGCCTGTTAGATCCTACAAGCGACATATCCAAATCGGGGAGCAGATAGGATTTAATTTTAATTAGATTGTGTTTTACATTCTCTGGTTATTTTCTTGTAAGTTTCATACCGGAGGTAAACTTCTGTAATTTGATTTGAAGGCATATTTTAGTATCTAAGCTGAAATAATCTTTTGGAAAGTTTAAATTTCATTCACGACTGTGTTAAATTTAAACTTTTCGATGGAAGGAAAATTATGTATCTAAAATGAATTCAGGTTTAACCTAGGGAATTCAATTTTACTGTTGTATTTCTGGTTCTATTATCCCCCACCCCTCCCAACCTTCAAATGAGTGCTCCATCTAGTTATGTAGTGAATATAAACCTAGTCAGTGAATATAAATTAAACTTTCTCAGAGCGACAGTTACCAGAGTCTGAGACCATATCGACATGTAAAACAATCAAAATATCCATAAGAAGCAGGGAGACAACTCAACAAGTTCCCATGGACCGGATGAGAGTTGTCTCCCGTATATCGAGCCAGACATGAGGGGGCGTGGCATCATCAAACAGGTTGCGAAGCCAGCCATCCACGACCACGCACTTGTAAACATCACAAGCTCGTGACTCTTCCGTCCATGTGATTTATCTGTGATAATAACCGGTCTGCAGGTGCAAGAAGTCACAAACTACAGTGAACAACTGACGAGACACAACGAATACTCTGAATCTCCACTGCCAACAGCCAAAATGATGTGCGGAGGAACAGGCGAATTGATGGACGCAACGGATGAAATACAGGCTCTTGCGGACAAGGTATGATTGGGGTCTCCATTGACGTTATTTTAAATATTTTTTGATGTTGATTGTTGTTGCAAACTCAGATTGGATCACCGATCAGTGTAGTTTCCTTGCCAACATCTTGAATAAAAAAATGAAGCAAACTAAATTGGACATGGACAGTTATCCTGTTTTCATCATTGTTTTTTTGGTGTAGACTTTTTTGAAGTAACATGTACCGTACGGTAGTAAGTATATTGGCACACATACCGGTATCTTGACAATATTTGGTTTCCATTGTCTCTAATCATCATACTAACACACAGGTGTGGATATTTATAAGGTATTATACATTAGGCTATGTAATTCCTCTAGATCTATTAATTCAGTCTCCCTATTAGAATTCAATCACCACAATATTGTGGACAAAATTCAATCAGTTGTTCAAATAACTTTGATCACCCCCTACAATCTGATTGGATTATTTGCACGATTTTGGACCATTTTGTGATCTTGATCGTCCCATGATTTTGGGGGGATTTCACTTTCTGATTGAATTATTAGGGGAATTACCAGGCTATGTGACTTTTCACTGTCAGACCCCATCACCCGGCCAGCTTATAGCATTATGTAACAATTTACATGACTGCCTGGTTATAGATGTTGCTATGGCAGTTCATTCTTACCACACAAACAGAATCAATATTCGTCTTCAACACTACCAATATAGCCAGATATAGCCAGACTGTTGATAGTATTCACCTACCCCATCATAATCTTTACTTTAGTGTACTTCCTACCATGCTACTGAGCTCATTATACAAATTCATTATGACAAATATCTTTAATATTATACATTTTTTCCCAACTTCAGTTCAGCTAGACCAGAAGCCAATGTTATTTGTTTCTGATTGTACTGACCATTCTATTTTTTTTCTGGCCTGATTATGTGCAACACTGCTCAAGGAAACTACAAAACAAGGAAATGCTTTTAAAAAATCTAGTCCACATTTCATACTTGTGCAGTCACAATGATTACTGTGTGAAAATGATCTCTTCCTGTTTGAATATTTCAGATAAGACCACAAGTAGAAGCCAAAAGTAGTGGAAGAAACTTCTCTGAATTCAAGGCTTTAAAATATAAATCTCAAATAGTAGCAGGAACAAATTTCTTCATAAAGGTAGGTATTGTTGATCTATATGCATTTATGTTATCTCTATAGATTTTCAAACATCACAGTTGTGTGAACTAATACCTTACATATATTTATTTAGAAATTGTAGCTGGACATCTTTATTATTTTGTATTTATGCCTGAAGTGTCATTGCCATCTCTCCATACATCGTGATATATTGTGACTATTGTCTCACACATACAATTAATGTGACTATTGGCCCATGTGTACTGAAGTACAATGTGATATATATTGTGACTATGGTCTCATGTGTGCTGAATTATTTTATCTTATTTGTCCACAGGTATCATTAGGAGGCAATAATTATGCACATTTACGTGTGTTTCGACCTCTGCCCCATACTGGAGATAAGGAAGAATTGGCAGCAGTTCAGTTTGACAAGACTCTAGAAGATGCAGTGGAACATTTTCAGTGATTGAACATGTGAACCCAGGCTATGGGAGGATAACTAGGCTATGCTGCGGAATTATGGATAATCCTGCTCAGTTGCTTTATCATATGGGATCCGTGGCCGACCACATTCCAAGTGAAATATAATCTATCAACTTTTGCTGTAAACTAATCAGTTCAAAGACCGAAACAAAATGCTTAATAAGCCCTTACATTATGCCTTATTTCCATATAGAATGTGTGTCAGCTCTGTTCTTTGCTATTCCAATACTCAGTATGGTCAACAAATATACATAGTACCATTGGTCACCAGTCATGGCTGACATTATCCTACAGCCTGTAGATGGCCATAGGGAAGACTTTGCATGGTCAATTACCATTGGTCACCAGTCATGGCTGACATTATCCTACAGCCTGTAGATGGCCATAGGGAAGACTTTGCACAGTCAATTTGTGAGATTCTTCCTATTGATAGTTTGTATGCATCCGGTATATATGTATGCATCCGGTATATATGTATGCATCCAGTATATATGTATGCATCCGGTATATATGTATGCATCCGGTATATATGTATGCATCCGGTATATATGTATGCATCCGGTATATATGTATGTTTAATATACATTTGAAAGTGTCTGGACACAAATCTTCACAAGATGGGGGTATTGCCATTGTATGAAGAAATCTCTATTTCCATTCTTAGTCTTGAACCATTCTGTACAATAAGTTAAACAATAAGATATGGTAATGTAAAGATTTCAGGGATGACTCACCACTCGGACAATAGTTCATGGGTCATAGTTATGACTCACCACTCGGACAATAGTTCATCGGTCATAGTTATGACTCACCACTCGGACAATAGTTCATCGGTCATAGTTATGACTCACCACTCGGACAATAGTTCATGGGTCATAGTTATGACTCACCACTCGGACAATAGTTCATGGGTCATAGTTATGACTCACCACTCGGACAATAGTTCATGGGTCATAGTTATGACTCACCACTCGGACAATAGTTCATCGGTCATAGTTATGACTCACCACTCGGACAATAGTTCATGGGTCATAGTTATGACTCACCACTCGGACAATAGTTCATCGGTCATAGTTATGACTCACCACTCGGACAATAGTTCATCGGTCATAGTTATGACTCACCACTCGGACAATAGTTCATGGGTCATAGTTATGACTCACCACTCGGACAATAGTTCATGGGTCATAGTTATGACTCACCACTCGGACAATAGTTCATGGGTCATAGATATGACTCACCACTCGGACAATAGTTCATCGGTCATAGTTATGACTCACCACTCGGACAATAGTTCATGGGTCATAGTTATGACTCACCACTCGGACAATAGTTCATGGGTCATAGTTATGACTCACCACTCGGACAATAGTTCATCGGTCATAGTTATGACTCACCACTCGGACAATAGTTCATCGGTCATAGTTATGACTCACCACTCGGACAATAGTTCATGGGTCATAGTTTCAATTTGTACATCCTTCTTGGAATCTCATCTGAACTAGTTTCAATACAAAGATTGCGCCAGCAGTATCGTGAACAAATGTGGCATATATTTTGACAAAAGTTCCATTCAATAAAATACAGTTTTTGACCGTAATCTTGGTGTTTAAGTTGTATTCTAATCAATGAAGGTGACTGTTTGGTCCCATCTTTTATGTTAGGTTCACAAGACCAAGGAGAAGAATAGTCTGTCTGGGTACAAAAATCAGTACAGTCGAGAGGCTCTTCAGTCAAAAAGACCTGATCAATCAGGAAATAGACATTAATTTTGTACACCTCCAAGTGTAAGCAGCAATGATGTACTGTAATAATGGCTGTAGTGAAGAATGGTGCACACTTACAATCTATTCATCAATATAGCATTGATAATAATTGAGTATATAATGTACATGAGCAGTGTGACTAACGTCACAACGTGAACTGAACTCTTGGAAATCCCCACCCCCAGTTGAAATCCTGCCTATATTAAGATGGGCACTGCCCAAGTCAGAATCACCAGTGATTTTCATCAAAAATCACCAGAAATTTTCATCAAAAGTAGGTCAGCTCAGAACTTGTTGGTAACCGTCTCCTAATGCGCTTTCATTCCAAAAATAAATAACGATCGCTGATTTAATTTTACAATTTTTTAACTATAGGAAACGGATTGAATAATAAAAAGTTCAGTAGATTTCAGGCTTTACGTGTGAAAATACATTTACATCTCTTCAATGGTTCCCAGTGCCCTTGTCCAGGACCAAAACAACTTTTTGAATCGCATTATTTTCCCAACAATACAACAAATTCTTATATATAGTCCTATATATAGTAGAAAGGTAGCATTTATGTAGTTTACGGTAATTCAACTCGTAACCAGCACCTTCTCGGCACAAGATAATAATGATTCTATGTCATTCTCCTGAGCATGACCGGTACAAAGACGAATAAATAGCATCTCTACATCACGTTATCTAGATATATGAGACAACACATTTTGGGTATCGGCAATCTGATGAATGTAGAATTTGAGGATTGTACTTAGCATCTTAAATACAGCCTCTTAATACTGTAAAACATATGTTTAATTTCGTAATTTCCCATAATGTAGCAGTTACTAGTAATCAAAACGTGTGTATATAGCAAAAGTGTGTGTCTCCAGTTAATGGCAGCTGTTCAAATGTCCCCTGGAACGGTAATAAATTAATAAAGACGTCAACATATGAACTCATGTGAATCTGCACTGTCGATGGTTTAATGTAATACTGGTACCATCTGTTGGGATATTTTTTTAACTCTCAGACAGATCTGTTTATTTTTGTCTCCCTTGCCAGTCTGAACAGACTCTCGGACAGTCTATATTATATTTATGCTGTTGTTGTTGTCACCAGCACATATTCGGACTGTGAGCATCATATGCTATAACACAATATAACTCTCACACAATATAAAGATATCTTGAAAAACCTGGGCAATATAATTAGGGATATGACTATTCAAATACGATTCAGAC
The DNA here is from genome assembly GCA_036873755.1 of Hanleya hanleyi. NCBI lineage: Eukaryota > Metazoa > Mollusca > Polyplacophora > Lepidopleurida > Hanleyidae > Hanleya > Hanleya hanleyi. Next base: position 20,938 of record JAVTVY010046833.1, read on the forward strand.
ATACCGGTGGGTTTTTCTCGAAACATGGATCACTTGTCTATAGTATAGGCTCCATGCCCAAAAGAAAGACACTTGTTTATCCCGTCACAGACTTCTCCGGCATTGTTTGTCAATTTACCTCCCTCGCCAAAAACACGAAGGAGCAACTGTTCATTCTATTTCATGATTATCAGTTGAGGCTCGATATGGTGCAATTCGATTGCGCTGTGAATTCAGCTTCCTGATACCGACTTCGAAATACTGTAATTCGGAAATTTCATTCCAAAGTAAGAATTGTTATATTTTATGTCTACTAATCAGGCCTGTCCGCACTCAATTGCAAATTCCTAAAGACGGAGGTATAAACTGAAAGGTACATTGATTCTGATTGTCACCCCGTCCATTTTTAACTCATCCATCAGTAGTATAGAAATGCGAAATCTCTTAGCATTCTTTGTTGGGAAATCGTGGTGGATGAATGAAGCGAAAATGACCCTTGACCTTTGACTGTCGGTCATTTCTGATCACCTGACTGGCGGGTGGATGCAAAACAGAGGCTTTAAAAAACAGCCGGACATCTAAAAAATTCGAAAAAAATGGACCGTACACCCAGGCAAATGGGCCTATATGCACAATATTGGGTCCACTTTGGTCGTGCAGGATCTCGATTTGAACGCTCGTCGACGGCATTTCGGGTAACGTAACTGTCGATCTGATAAAATAAGGTAGATTCGTAGTCTTCCTCACTCAGGTTTGGGTGGGGCACAAAATCACAGGATCATGGTTTTATAAATATGCAGTCCGTATATATTTGTCTTTGGGGTCATACGACTTCTTGTCAGCACGTCGGCATCGTTTTCCACTACCCTATTAGTGTTGCGTTTCATTCCCTGGAAGGTAGTTTGTTTATCAACGGCCGTGCTTTCAGTTGTCAGTGGGTGGGGTCGCAGTATCAGTCAGTGGACTGTCAGTGTCCGCCAGTACGCTTGTCTGCGTCAGCTTCTCCTCACCCATGTATATGATTTTGGTGTAGCATCATATCGTAGCTTCTGGTGAACGTCGGGATTGCTTTTATAGACCCAACGCAGTAATGCCCTGCAAACACCTGTATTACCATCCGAACGCCCTAGTAGTGTAGCTCAGAAGCTTTGAATGGTCTAAATGATCACGTGATATCGTATGGAATTGACAATCAACGAAACGTAGTGAAGCGTGTCAATGCCCGACGTTACGCTTTTCACTAGTCTGAACGCCTTAACGCTATATCGTAACGGCTTATCGCTCTATCGCAATGCCATAACGTCATCGCACACACATGCTCAATCTCACGTTCGGCTATTCCTGTATTGGCGGCACTTAGCCTTTCACATAGAACGAACAAAGAGCCTCCCATGAGGAGCGTACGGCAATCACACAGTGAGCCGTCTACGAAATAGTGCCTTTGATAATCGAGCGGTTCGGTCGCATTTTATTGTGTAATGAAGTTAATTGTAATCATAAGAAGACAATGCCTTCAATTTATACAAAAATATTTCTATGTTGAATAATAGTAGTTGGTGCCGTGGGGCGGTATTGTCAACCTCACAGGGTGCAGCCATATTGAAGAAAAGTTCCGCCGCAAATTAATTGTGTGCATGCACGAGCGTGATCCCGTTTCCACTCCCAGAAATCCGCTAGGTCAGAGATCACTTTCGCAGCTACTGAGTTCTGTGGCTAGATGGACACATTTTTTGAAGATTGGGCATTGACCCTTGATGGAAGTCATGTCATCGCCCAAAACGATATCCTTTTACGGATGTGTCCTCACCTGGGGGTGCCGCTGATACAATATAGATTGTAAGTGATGTCATACATAGAGATGACGTCATCATTAGAAGCGGATTTAGAGGCGGTGAAAACCGCGGTCAAATTATGAAAACAGCAGTTCCAGGATATGTTGGCATTACAGTACTCTGGACTGTCCGAAGATGCTTAGGAATAGAGCAGAACGAATGGATGATCATTTCACACGAACAAGAGCGAACCTGGTCGAGGATGCGTTTGATACACTTACAATAGCATAGGCGAATTGTAACCGCACCCATCGCGAATCCCACAGCTTTGTTGCCATGTGATGACGTAGGGGATAAATAAAATGTGTAATACACAAAATGCTTGTTGTGTAAACGCAAAATGCTCGTTGCTGTTGCTGTTGCTGTTAATCCTTCTTTCTCTCATTCGATTGCGTCAAGGAGATAAGGCATTAGATGCTAGATTTAGTTGGGTGTATGAGTGTAGGAATCTTACTTCCCATCATTAGAGCCGTGCACTGGGCACGATTCACTCAGTGACTCACTCATTTGTACCTAACCCCATCATTCAGTCACATCTAGTTCCGTAACTCCGATAACATGCAGCAGGTGGTAACTTGTCAGGCTAGACTCATCATGCCCTACTGAGCGCAACCTATCGCCCGCGCTATCCCACAACCCTTGTAAAAAATAGTGTAGTGACCATTGCTGGCGACATGTCCTGTAATATCCATTATTCCGAATTTTATCCATTATTCCGAATTTCGTGTTTGTCCAGAATATCATTTTGCATCCACCTCCCAGTAACCTGGCCGGAGTACCCTCGACGAACGCTTCAATACGAGACCCTGTACAACCCATGTGGACCTAAGATGGTTTATCTAGACCCATTTGACTAGATCTAAAGTCTATTTTTTGGGATATTCGCCGAGATCTGCGGCCATTTCCGAAGTCCTACTTTTCACGTCACTGGAAGTGACCTATTCAAGTGGTCATAGTGACTGAAGGCCAAAGGTTGGAGGTCAGATACGCCAGATTTCCCAACCACGAATGCTAAAAGAATTCACCTTTCTATACAACTGGTGGATAGGTCAAAATACTGGACGGGCTGACAATCGCAATAAGGGCTCTCAATTTGTAACTCCGTATTTTGGAATTTGCCATTCCGGTTTGCACAAATAGTCTCCAACAGCAACAGCAAGTCTCGCATTGTCCCCTTGGCACAGTAAACGGTCAACATGGGTTGGCCTGTAGCAGTATCGTCATACCGGGTATCGAAAAAGAGATCGCATATGGAGTGCATCGTGTAGAGCCTCAAGAATTACCAAAACAGTCGCTTCGTGCGCCCTCTTCGTCGAGTGAGGTAAATTGAAATACAATGCTGTAGAAACTGGTGACGGGATCAACATGTTTCATTGTGTTGAAGAAATACTGAAAGGTATGTCTAAATCGTGTATATATAGTTGTCAGATTCTTCAGATTTTATTACCCATTTTTTCAGATATATTTATACTGTTTGCGAATGAATGTGATATGATGCTCACAGAGCTCGAATTTTGGCTGGAGACAACGACAACATGAATATGATGTGCACAGTAGGAGTGTCAGTTCAGACTGGCAAGGTCCTCCGTCGATTCAAGCTTTATATATGCGGTGAAGGCAAACGTACTCGGCTGAGAAGTTGGCAGAATAGCGACGTGAACTCGGCACTCGGATTAGTTCCGCCGGGTATTATTCAACTGGAACTAAAATCTGTGAATATATTTTTTTTTCGCTACCATTCGTGCATTAAATAAGGTCATGTCAGCTTTAAGAACAATTTAATTATTACACCATGGCAGAATTAACTGCATTCTCGAATCCCAAGCCTATCAGACTGTTAGTTCTGATCTGTTTATAGGCCTATTGGGGGTGACCCAGCTACACTGCTGTGACCTCTAGCTCTCTAAACATTTACGGATGGCATATCCCACCACGTTTTGTACTGTGTTATATATACAGTGAAACAATACAGCCAAGGATTCCCATTGGGCATGACAGTGCACTCGCTGAGCCATCAATAAATAAT
>JAVTVY010046834.1:0-24542 GCA_036873755.1 Hanleya hanleyi
TCTATTTTTTACTATAGTGCTCTTGCCTTCTAAACTTGATGGGTTACATTTTGACCCCATCCTACACCACTGATTTCAGTTTGACCGAATCTCCACATTGGGCATTGATGCATTAGGAATAAAACACACAAGACAGGGTTTTTTGGTGAGATCTCATTTTTTTTATTCAGTGAACAACAACAACAGCGTGAGAACAACCACGTGAAAACTGAAGCCCAGAACAAGGGGCTTGTAATTAATTGAAGCCCAGAACAAGGGGCTTGCACATTGAAGCCCAGAACAGGGGGCTTGTAAACTTAAGCCCAGAACAAGGGGCTTGTCATTAACTTAAGCCCAGAACGGGGCTTGTACATTGAAATGATGGGCGGCCCAGTCATAGACGAGCACATCGCGGTCCTCGGCCTGGGAGTACTCGTCAAACATCTGTACGATAGTAGATAAGGGTCTTCCCCGGCATCGATGGTACAGGTAAAACAAGCAATATTGTCCGCACACGCCACTGGTCAGGCTTTGCAACGTTTGACTGTTCCAACACCACGTCTCTGTGCCTTGATCCATGAAGTCTGTTAAATCGGGATGGAGGGGTGGCAGACCGTACGGGTCAAAGTATTCCCCCTGCTCTTCTGTCAAGTACACGGCCACCCAGTGTTCACCGGGTCGATCCATCGGGTCCGTGTTGAGAACGTAAGCAGCCGGATACATACGGTCTAATGGAAACACATCTCGGGCGAACACCCCTTGAAAGACCCTACGTGTCTCTGGGTCATTCTCCAGCACGGTGGTTATCTGGTCTGTATCCATGTTAGGTGGAGAAGTCACACAGGACGTTGCGCGCCTTGTCCACTTGAATGATGTTGTCAAACTCGGCGTAGCAGATCACATTGACGGTGGTCGCCAGGGCTCGTGCAAAGTGGATTTCCAACCGTAAATTGCCTTGCTTGGTCAGGGCCAGCTGATGGTCGTTCTCTAAGGTGGGGGTCAGATCGAAACAGAACAACGTGTATCCGTTCGCGTAGTCCTCCCGACTGATCATATTCCCTTCGTCCTGGTTGATTTGACCGGTGGCTGTAAACAGGCTCTGATAGGCTCGAATGAAATTCCTCCGCCCAAAGTTCGGGGTTAAGGCCGTGGCTGGCACCTGTTGTCCATCCACATGCAGGGCCACAAAATTGATGCCGAAATGTTTAAAGTCAAACGGATTCTCTGGGTAGGCTCCGCTGAAACTGGTATTTTCCACACAGGCCAGGATCAATCGCTTGGGTAGTTCCCCCAGGAACAGGTTTTCTTTGTTGGCGCCCATATTTCCAGCAGGCACAGAGAACACTTTGGTTTGTACACGTCGGATAGGGTACTGGGCTGGTTTTGTTTCCAAGGCTTTCATGTGTCCCAATTGAACGGCTGGATTCGGTTTCACTTTTCGGACATACAGGACTGCGTCTTGGATGACAATCTTATAGTCCGCTACATGCCCCTCTACGTTAGTGGCCATCAAGGCGAAGGTGGGAGGTGCCCGTATCAGTCGGATTTTGATGGGGGTCTTGTTCAAGAGGTACCGGTCTTGCATGAACATGTCTGCATGCAGTCGACCATCATATCCACCGAGGCACTGTTCGCAGTGAAAGCCTTCCGTTTGTTATATCCCCCATTGTCCGCCGTGTCCATGTGCTCGGCCGTGTCCTTGTAGAATAAAGCGGTTGTCAGCTGAGATTTTTTAGCCTCTCGGCCATACGACAACAGTGTCTCGATGTAGGCTCGATAGGGGTACGTGTTGGTGGAGTCACTGATGAGTTTGTCGCTGAGAAAAATATCCACCTGCTGAAACATCGAGTGCAGCCAGAGATTCGTCGGGCCCACCGTTGCTTGGTCAGCGATTCTGGTGCCAGCTCCATTGACCACCTTGGCTTTCACATACAAGTAGGTATGGGCTAAATCCACATAGGCCGTATCCGCATTACTGATGGTGAACTCGATGGGCCCGGTTTCGTTGATGCTGGAGAGCGGGAGATGCTCCACCCATAATCCTTGTTCGACACTGGTTTGTGTGGGCGGCACGGTCCACAAATCAAATTCACTGTTGGTGGAGGGGCAGGACTCGGCGTGGATTAAGGCCATGTTTTAAGAAAAGATATCCCGGGTCTTCTTGGATGTGCGTCGTCGCTGGATCGGTCGTCGACTGGTGCGTGATCTCGGTGGGGCAGCTCTTTTATTCCCTACGGTGCGTTGTGCTTTGGCCACCAAGACGCCTCCCGCTTCTTTGGCCCGTCGTTTCAAGGATTCTTTGGGTGCCGTACCCCCCAAGACATCACCGGCCACTTGCAGTCCACTGCGTACCGCTTGTTTGCCGATTGCTTTCACCCCACGCGTCACCAAGGGCAGGAACGTTTTCACAATGCTGCCGAGTATGTTCCCCAGTCCATGTCCTCGTTGCATGCGTGCACCGCTAAAGACCGGAAAGCCACCCCCGGCCTGTTGGGCATAATAGTCGGCATAGCTGCGTGCATCGCACTCGTAAGGTACTTTCATTATGCAAAGTGGGGAGCACGTGCTTGTCGAAAATGAAGTGTCAGCACCACTTTTCCTCGTTCGAATGCCACCGCTCGTCCCGTGTCATCTCTTATATCCACCGTGATCGTGTTGATATCGGTATGTCGTACGGGCAGGTACATGATATGGTTGAAACTGTGGGTGACTTGATCGCCATACGTCTTTTTAATGGGGACCACCCGTAACAGAGGTGTGTTGATATCGCCCACGATGTGGTTGTCCACCACGTCCGAGTAGACGTAGAGTCCGTACATACCCGACTTCATATCCATCGGCATCTCGCCATTGTGTTGGGTGGGACCAGCGAACGTCTGTAGATCGAAACCCAGCATTTGCTGTAGTGTAGGACTGAGTTTCACATTCACGGTATCGGTGAGGGTAAGCTGTGCCTTGTCGTTGTGTACGTTGACATCGAAGAACACGTTTCTCTTGAAGCGCAAGGCTATCAGGCGTGCTGCACTATCCGTCACCCCCCGTAGCGCCTTATCATGCATCAGTCTTGACAGCCCACCCATGAACTCTTTGGGGGTATCGTATTGGCCTTCGGACAGGGTGAGTCGGGTGTTTTTGCCTTCGTAGGTCACCTCGTACCACACTTCATTGGCTCGCACGTTGTACCACGAGTAAGGGTATTGGACATCCACGAGGGCACATTCCCAGCGTCCAGGTAAATGTAACGGTTGCGGTAACTGGGTGACGTACTTGGCCACGGTGTTGTCAGGAAACACATCCAGCGAACTGTTACTGGGTAGGGTCAGGTAAAACATGGCGACTGAGCTGTCCTGCTGCTGCTGTTGGTTTTAATAGGTCTTCCACGCCTTGGGCGGTTGTGTGCGGCGTCGTGTTCGTCGCGGTGACTTGCTACGTGTCACGGCTCTGGAGATGTGGGGTGTCTTGATCAAGGGTGTTTTTTTATAGGCGCGAAAAGAAAGTGCCCGTTGTGGTGGTGTTTTGGGGGTGACTCCGGTTCCCATTCGGCTTCCCAAGAAGGTAGTGGGCCACTCGGTGATTGCTGGGTTTGCTGCATAAAGGCCCAGCGGTGGGGGTTCCCCACCAATTCCTGTGGTACATGCATGTCTTTCAAGCCTTGAGCGAAGACCTCCCATCCTCGAGGATCGGTGTGCGATCTGCGTTGACGCATCAGATCATTCACTAAATCCGTCATGTGGGTGCCGGGGACCACCTGATTCTGTACCAGGAGTTCGCCTTTATCATTCCAAGTCATGTTAGGATTCTGTTTCATCCGTTGTAATACCAGGCCAGCTTGTTTCTTGAACGAGGCAGGTACACTCTTCAGCACTTCGTCTTCCACCCACTGTGGGGCTGTGGAGGCTACCTCACCCGGCTGTTGGAGCGGTGCTGAGGTCAGCGATCTGTCACGTGGTGGTGGTGGTGGTGGTGGTGGTGCTGCTGTTGCTGGGGTAGACAGGGTTTTGTATTGGTCCATGAACGTCATGTACCGTTGAAGCGTCTCATTGTACCGTTGTACTTTCTCACTGTCGCTTAACCCCGGTCTCTGTAAGATCTGTTGCATCTCTCCATCGAGGCTGTTTATGGTCTTCACCGTAGGTGGGACAGGGTAGGGTGATTGGAGGTTTTGCAGGAACCGTGGTTCGACGAGGACCATTTTTTTCGTGTGGTTCATTGTCGGCCGAAGAGTCCACCCAATACTGGACCCAGCACGGAAGCGGCCAACGGTGCTAAGATGGCCCCGAGAAAGCCGCCTTTCTGTAACACCTTTTCTTTTGTGTTTGAGGGACCCGCTTGTGGACTAGGGTTCGGAGACCTGTCTTATGCTTGGCCAACTTGGTCTTCTGAGCCGGAGTCAGTGGTACGTTGCCTTTTAACAGGTTGTACCCGATCTCGCACAGACAGCGTACAAGGTCAGGGTCCGCACCGCGTACAATGGTTCGGACCAACTCGGGTGGGGCCGTCTTCAATACACGGAGCGTGGGAGCGTGCTTCCGTACTCGCGCAGACATCATGTACAACTAATGCTAGAACCCACAACTCTGCCCTTTTTATCCACCTCACAGACAAAGTCAACCCTGCTGTGGTATTCATTCTTTTTATTATCCCCATCATCAAACACACACACTCCAGCTGGGGGCGCCACTGTGGATGTGTTTACATTATTTTTGCATGTACACGTGGTGGGTCTCTCCGGAAAAGATGCCGGTCCGTAGTCGAAGGTGGTCGGGGGTGGCTTGCTTGAGGTCGAAGAGCATATACCCGTGCTGAGGGGTTGTGGCATCTTTAAAGGCTTCCAACGCAAACGGTGTGCGGCCGGGATATATCTGTCTCGCCAGGTGCAGCAGTTGAGTGGTATCTCTCGGGTTTTTGAAGACCACCAGGTAGTGGGCATTTAAGCTGATATTCCGATGTTCTTTGTTTTTACTGAACAGATTCTGCACAATGTAGATGATGCTGAGCCGTCGATGATGGCTGCCTTTGGTAAAGAGTTGGGTGACCCGTGCATCCGTCTCCGCCATGAGATCATCCAGAACCACCAAGGTGTCGGGTTCCAAATCGGCCAGGTTGGGTAGGCCTTCCACGAACGTGATGTGGGGCATTGCTGCATACGCTTCCTGCCATTCTCCGTAACACCACACGACTCGGGCAATGGGTGGAGTGATCATGCTGTCGGCGTGTTGAAGGAGCTTCCTGACGAAGTGCGTTTTGCCGGAGCTCGTCGGTCCTGCGATGACGCAGGTGAAGGGATGCTGCCACCGAGGGTCCATGGTTTGAGGTCTATCCGTTGTCGTGGTAACCCGCTCTTGTAAATTTCGTACGAGTGAACTGGAGTGGTGGTGGGTACAACGTCGGTCGTCGTTGTCTGTTCACGTTCAGAGATGGTGCTGGGGGTGGGTACAACGTGGGTGGTCGTCGTCGTTGTCGGTTCACTGTGAGGGATGAAATCCGGTGGGTCTTGAGACGTAGTAGGTGTACTTGGTGTAAGTGTAGAGCTCGACGTGGCTTGTACGCGGGGTGTGGTGGTGGTGGTGGTGACTGGGCTCGATACGACTGGTGCTCTCTGTAGACCCGTTTCACTGATGGCTGGTGTTCTCAGTTGGTTAAGTAACGTACTGACATAGGTACGTCGTAAAACACACCTCCGTACAACACACTCAGCAGGGTTAGCAATAGCACCCCAAAGACCACTTGCGCTTTGCGCGTTTTGCGAGACGCTGTCTTCGGAGGCAGCTGCTGTTGGTCCATAGCACTGGGGTCGGACGTGGAATGAAGGAGGACGGCAGTGGTGTCTGGCTTTATAGTCGTTTCACCTGGTTGGCCGCGATCCAGGAATTGAAGGAACTGGGCCAGCCTTGCCATTTTACGAAATGAAACAGTTTGCCACGTCGACGTTCCGTTTTCAAAATCTGCTCCACCGTGTAGTAGTCTTGCTGTGTTTTTACAACAGGCTGTAATTCCGTGTCGTAAAACGTCCCCAGCAACGTTTCGCCTTGGAGATCTTCCAGTTCATAGACTCGCCGCTGTCGGGGTAGGCGCCGTTTAATCAGGAAGTGCTCATCGCTCCAGTTGGGCAAGTAACTTTTCTCGAACTTGCCCTTGACTTTACTGATCCGTACAGGGTCGCCGACCTTGTACACCGCCTTCGTCGTTCGCTGCGATGGCCTGGAGTACAAGACACGCCGGACTTGGGCTTCATTGCGTTGGGTCACGGTAATGGGGGCTCTCTCTATACTTCGATGATAGGCTCGATTGTAACCCCTCACCAGTTTCGGGAGAACATCGATGTACCGCCTTGTATTCTTATAGGTGAAATATTTATACATGCGGCCTTTGAATGTCCTGTTGAACCTCTCCACCACGGAAGCCTTGGTCTCGTTGTACGTATGGAAGAAAAACACCTTCTGTTTCTTGAGAAAGGCTTGGAACGGTCTGTTGAGGAATTCCGTGCCTTCGTCGGTTTGCAAATACAAAGGTTTGCGCCCGGTCTTGAAGATGTCTTTGAACGCCGCTATGAGATTTGCCCCCGTTTTCGTCCGGATGGGTACCACCCACGCATACTTGGATAGGATATCGATGCACGTCAAGATATACCGATTCTCATCGTTGTGTTTGGCAAAGGCGCTCATATCCACCAAATCCGCTTGCCACTGGGCATCTATTCCTCCCACGATGACCCGGTTCCGTAGAAAATGGCGACGGACAGATCGATGTAAGGTATAGGTGTCTTGTCTTCTTAACCAATCTCGGACTTGGGCACGTTGTACCCCCTGGGGTTTGGCCGCTCGATAGAGAGCCGACAATGCACTATAGGCTGCCGGACTGTCGGGACTGTAGTATAAGTTATCCAACACCTTCTCCCAGCGCTTCATGGTGACAAAATGATGATGGACCCTGGCTCTATCGTTTATTTATAACGGGTATATCTTGGGCCTGAGTTTCTTTCTGATTTTCTTCGTGGACTTCCACAGTGGCCATGGTCAATGACCAGTCCAACTCGTCTGATGACCGCTTGATAAGCACTTCATCCACATCCACCACGGCATCTTCCAATGCAGACCATAGATCAGGGTGAAGGGTAAAATGCACTGTACCTCCATCTAGCCGAGCCAATTGAGCAAAGAAAGGGCCGCGTCGAATGTACACATCGTGACACAAGTGGATGAGGTCGCCGTCCAGTTCACCAGACAACACCCGTTTGAATTTGGTCCAGCCCTCCCGGGACAGACGAATGTGAGCCGGGCACGGTTGTGTAGGGTCCGTGTCTCCCACCACCTCCTCCATGATATCGACCTTATCCGCATACACGTGCAGGAAAACCTCGGGGGTCAAGCTGAAATACGCCAGTACTATATGCTCCGTCATGGTCAGTACGTGAATGGTACCAGATTTCACTGTCTCCCGTATTTATAGGGAGAACCCCGTGAGATCGAAGGATCAGGTGGTCATGTCATTGGGCTGACTGAGTCTAGCCGGGTAATCAATGGCATCGTCGTCGGGTTCATGTAGTTGTTCATGGGGTTCAGCCATTGGCCCCGCGGCTTCATCACGGATTTTGTCTTCTTCTTCATCGTTCTGGCCCGTCATGTGTGTGTGGGTGGCTTCATCAGGTGACACTGTCATTCCAGCCTCTGCGCATTCTATACATATAGTATTTTCTCCATCCGCTTTTTTTCATTAGGTTCATCTAGTGCGTGTTCGATAGCATGAGCCCATGCCAATTGGTGGGGTGATCGATCGTCGGGTATAAATAACTGGTCCACCAGAGGGCCTATTTTCTCCAAGGCTGACCACAGAGAGGGAGTTAGGAGGAAACTTCGAGCCGGCTCTTGGTAGCGTCCCACCCGTGGGTAGAGCGCAGTATGGTATACGTAGTTGGCCTTGTCCAGGTGGATCAGGTGTCAGTCTAACTCTCCGCTCAACACCCGTTTAAACTTAGTCCACCCATCACGCTGTAGTGTCACCGTATTCGATAAAGTCTCAGGGGACGCCCTCCAATCCCCGCCACTATCTTCCACCAGAGTCACATAATCTTCATAAACGTATAATCCCACCTGGTAAGGTGTAAGGGGGAGGATGGCTCGTAGGACGGATGACATGCTTGGTCCAAATGTCGAACGGTGAATGACACACACTCTGTCTGACCCTGGTATTTATAGTGTCAATACCACAGCGCCAGGGTGAATAGGGCACAGACTAGTATGAGGCCAACCAGCCGGTGCTGGTTGCGGCGTGAGCGCTCGTGGTCCATAGCCCGAGCATCAAGGATGGCTGTCATAGTCCAGTAGTGGTGCGTGATGGCACGCCTCTCCATCGAGTGCACTCTGTGGAGGACCGCTTCTGTGAACTCGTTCAGGATCTGGCGTCGTCCCTCGTTGTCGTCGCCATCTGCAAACATGGACCGGACCACTGCTCGGTAACCCGTGAATGAATTCACCACGGTGGCATACTGTAAAATGCGAGTCGCATGGGGCTGGGTCTCCGCCATGGCTCTGTAGAAATGAAGGTGTGGGATCCAGAGGGACGTGTTTTATAGACCAGATGTAGCTCTACGGGTATAGTCCGTGATACGTACTATTCTGATGGGTTAGTCCAAAAAAAGGGAGCAACAACAACAACACAGATTACAGATCAATCCTTTTATTATGCGTGAACAACATAGAAATGCATGTACTGACCTGTCTGTGGGAGGTTTCCCACAATGGCGTTCACCTTCGCGTCTTTTCGTGTACGTCCGTGTCTTTTCGTTAAAGTCCGTGTATCTTCGGTAAAGTCCGTAGGCATTGGGCAAGGAAGCTTTTTCCCGAGACCGAATCACCGCCAGACATGACTGCATCACCGCGGATGAATACATTCTTGCACTCACTCACACCTCGCAACATTGTCTCATTGGACATTGGACCGTCTGACCTGGAGGTGACCCTTTGACCTTTTGACCCGCGTCCGCGCGCGCACTGCCGGAGATGACGCGCACTTCCGGAGAACTCGCGCGCGCGCTCGCGCTGCGGGGCGCTGGGGCGGGGCGGGAAAACACAAAACACACCGGCGATTGAACATACGGACGTCTAAGAGGAAACATTAGGAACTCTTCTATGTTTGGAGGTAGTTTTTAGTGAAAAACCCGGAAGTGACGTCATACAGGGTCCAGTTTTCGACACTGAGTGACCACATCCGACAAAATGGCCAGTTTTCGACACCGGATGTGCCGCCATCTTGAACATACGTGCCGCCATCTTGGATATGTCCCATAATGCACCGGGTCAAAATACTCGCTTCTGATTGGACGAGAGCTCTGGGACGGATTTGAAATACTCGCTTCTGATTGGACGAGACCTCCGTATTGCATCTGCGCATGCGCAGAATGATATTCCTACCGCACACCCAACCCATCAGATGCCCCTTCACGAATGCTTCACTTAGATACCTCACTCGACCCCATTGGTGCATTAGGGGCTCCCCTACATCCCAACACGGCTATTTTCATACACTTGGGCCACCGCGCATGCGCAGAATGCCGATAGTTCAACCCCACACCCAGCCCATCAGATGCCCCCTCACATAAGCTTCACTTTGATACCTCACTCGACCCCATTGGTCCATTAGGGGCTGCCCTAGCTCCCAACACGGCTATTTCATACCCTTGGGCCACCGCGCATGCGCAGAATGCCGATAGTTCAACCCCATATCCAGCCCATCAGATGCCCCTTCACGAATGCTTCACTTTGATACCTCACTCGACCCCATTGGTCCATTACGGGCTCCCCTAGCTCCAACACGGCTATTTCCATACCCTTGGGCCACCACGCATGCGCAGAATGCCGATAGTTCAACCCCACACCCAGTCCATCAGATGCCCCTTCACGAATGCTTCACTTTGATACCTCATACGACTCCATTGGCCCATTAGGGACTCCCTAGCTCCAAAACCGCTATTTCCATACCCTTGGGCCACCGCGCATGCGCAGAATGCCGATATTTCAACCCCACACCCAGCCCATCAGATGCCCCTTCACGAATGCTTCACATCGATACCTCACTCGACCCCACTGGACCAGTAGTCAATCTCCTAGCTCCAAAAAGGCTATTTTCATACCCTTTGGCCTCCGCGCATGCGCAGAATGCCGATAGTTCAACCCCGCGCCCAGCCCATCAGATGCCCCTTCACCTAACCTTCAATTTGATACCTCACTCGACCCCATCGGACCCTTAGGGGCTCCCCTAGCTCCAAAAAGGCTATTTTCATACCCTTCGGCCGCCGCGCATGCGCAGAATGACGATATTTCAACCCCACACCCAGCCCATTAGATGCTCCTTCACCTAACCTTCACTTTGATACCTCACTCGACCCCATCGGACCATTTTATCTAGGGACTACTTTTTCTCCGCGGAAGCTTTTTCCCGAGACCGAATCACCGCCAAAACCACGGCCAAACCGCATCACCGCGCATGAATACATTTTTTTTTTTTTTTTTTTTGCCGGAACTTTTTTTTTTTTGCCCGAACATGCCCGAACCACGCCGCCATCTTGCTTTACAACAGGGCCGACACCCACCATCTTGCTTTACAACAGGGACGACACCTCAACCAATCAAATTCAACCTCACACTTACAATTCAACCAATCAAAAGCCTCGTTACAAAACCATACAGTTGTGACGTCATAGTTACATCCGGGTGAAAGTTAACTTTAAGTGCTCTCTATACACTACTATCGTTACCTATACGGCTACCACTGATAGTAGTCCGATTTGCGTAGCCAAGTGAAGAAAAAGTGCGATTGGGACGACGATTTTTCCATGACAATTTTACAATGTTTGACGTAATCTGGTTTGATTGTATGACGAAATACGACAAACTTTCAGTGGCCGAAAAAATAGCATGACAACCTATCACAGACAGAAATTAAGTATCGTGTGTACACGTCATCATAGAAAGAAACCGGAACGTCTGAAAACGGAGCTTCGCACACGCATTGAAAAGTTGATCAATCCTCTGTGCCACGTAAACAGTGTAAAATAAAGCTGCATCGATATTTCTAGGTGGACTACAACCTCGAGAGAGCCTTTGCAATAACCAATCTGTGGATTACAGGGTGAGTGAGTGAATTTGATTTAAGGATGTCCGATGGTTGACCACGCATCATCAATTACATTTAGAGTAACCCGCAGACATACAATGTAGGCTAAAACTAATTCAAAGCATCTGTGACAGGATATTTCCGTTATTAGGCCGATGGCGTGAATTTTAATTTAAAAGGAATTTTAGAGGTTTGAAACAAGTGACAGTAGTAGGGCGTATAGAAATTCATTATCATTGAGGGTTTTTTGTTTGAGGGTCACATACAGTGACGTCACGGATGATGCCACTTCTGGTAACGTAATTTCCGGCGACAATATGACTCATATGTATCAGTCTGCGTATGCGCAGTCGGAGAATAGCAAAAAAGGGCATTTGAATGTACATTTTGAGGTTGAGGTGGGCCATCCCGGCCAAAATGAATCACACTGGGCAGAAGTCATTTTGATTTAAGGAAGTCCGCTGGTGATTTTTTGGCTTTAGCAGCCATTTTGCCTGTTTTTCCTATAGGTTATCTCCCTTTCCTATGTTGAGCGATAGGGATTTCCTTTAAAAGCCTTCTAGCCGAGAATTTTACACAGCCACGCCCATCCAATTTGATAAATTTTGATAGACATTGTGATTATCTGCAAACAGTTAGAATATAAGACAAAGTTAAATACTATTTATATGAATTTTTCATGAATAAGCTTCAAAACTAGGGCTACTCCCTATGCTTTCTGGGTTATCAAATGGAGCATGGGTCAGTCCACTTAACGTTGCCTACAGCTGAAAAATGCACACCAACCTATATTTTTGTCTTTGTTTTTCCTCATATTACACAATTATGAATGCAACAACACGCATTATTCAAAAAGTTAATTACTTTGATTTATCAGCAGCGGACATCCTTAACGTCGCTTTCAACAATATTTCAGTCATATCACGACATTTGGGTCCTAATGTTTTTCACACCCACTGGTAGAATTCTATTAATTTTCACACCCGGAATCCCACGGGTGTTCCAGTTTGTCGCCTCTTACGACAAGCTAATGCCAACACGTTCAAAATCTGAAATACTTCCCGGTAGTCCTCTATGACGAAGATAGAGGACTGTAGTCTCAAAAACGAAAATAGAATGATTCGCCTAATGAATATTGCCTATGGAAAACCTCCATCCTACAGAAGAGGCACTGTTATAGCATCTCACCAAGCAGGAATCTTGATGTCCAACAGCATAGGTCCATCCCAGAACGGTGAGACTGAGTGAGTGAGTCAGTAGGATTTAACGTCGTCTTCAACAATTTTTCAGTCATATCACGACGGTGCCAGAACACGAGAGTGCCCACAGTTCATGTTATCCTGGACACTAATCAGCCAAGCAAGTGCAGCATCCGGTCACCCATCCAAGTAGTGACCGGACTCAACGTTGCTTAACTTCGGTCATCTGACGAGAACCGGTGTGCCAAAAATGATACGCCGTACTGAGACTGAATGACATGACAGTCATCAGTTATGGAGTCTAGCGTATAGTATTGGACCCTTCTACGGACGGCCAATGATCGGCTGATGCAGCAACAACAACATTTTTCCAGTTAGACGCCAGATTTTGAAATCGAAAACGAGGCCGCGCTATGTTATCGGTCGATTGAGGCAGTCACGTGGTTGTGTATGAAGATTTGGGTTGCTCCTGTAAATAACGATCCAATGAGAATGCTCGTCTTAGTTTAAAATGGCGGGGTCGAATGACCAATCACTGAAGGGGAGACATCTGGAACTGTACACTATCACTGTCTGTTAATATCTTGATTTAACAGAGAGTACTACAGTCTATTATGGAGTCCTTCCCGGAGCTCCCTTCCCATGGCACCTGCAAGATACCCTGAGCTTGAGTGGACTGATAAAAATGAAGAAAAATGGCTTAGCAGGTTTTCATGGATTGAGTCACAATGAGAATGCAACACGTTTGATTTTGTTGTTGCTTTTGTTTCCTGGATATATATTCAATGGTTAATTTATTCCACACATGAATAAATCAATAGGGAGAAATACTAATTAGCAAATAGCAAGTAAATAGCAAGATTTCAGCAATACCTCAGCTGTAGCCCTCTCCGGAATGTATATGATCTCCCCCTGAATAACTGCCGCTCTTTAAGGTTAGAAGTATGAAACACCGCTTCCGGGAAGTATTCGCCTCGGTATCACTTTTACCAAAGGCACCCGCAATTATTTTGAATAATATAAAAATTGATCAACTATTCCAGAATATCTGTTTGAAAAACTATTCTGTTTCCACTTTCTACATGAGCCGATAGGTCTTGTATACGTGTACATTATAAAGATAATTGTATTGAAAAATAGAATATGTAATTACTCAAACTAATTGTGAGGGCCGCTGGTACTTACCGGGAGTTCTCTGAACCAATACGCCCCTAGTGGAACAACGGAGATAAAACTCTTTCCGAATTGGGCTATATATAACACATTTAGATATAGAGACTCTGTCGGTGTCCATTTTATTTATGTTGAATGTATTGCTAATGTTCAACATTTCCGTTTCTAGTTCTCACGAGAATAATACGATTGAGTAAAAGTACTCAAATTTATTTTATTTCACATCAGATAACTATTTCTTAGTTTAATAGGTGATTTTTTGGAGGAAGTTGCTTAAAGATAACAACTGGATTTTTCCTTAGTAGTTCATAGTTTCTAAATTTCTTTAGGTAAACTTTATTTCGCTGGAATTATCACTGTTGAGCAATTGTCGAAGGGCCATCACAACGTGATTGGGAGGTCCGGTTTGCCTAAACCAAACCCGGGCGAACATTCGACACACCGAGAAACTGATTCAAGTCATTCAATCGGTTAGATCAATTTGAATAACAAACGTTCACAGGTTCACTCATAGTAAGCATGCGCAGTCACCAAAGTGTGATTATCATTTGGCGACGGTCGTTGCCAGACGTATTTCTGTTTTTGTGAGAGTGCAGTTGTGTAGATTTTGTCCGCATCTTTTGTTTTCTTCTTCGGTTTTCTTGAGTTGTTTTCTTTAATTTTCCAAACAGGTAAGTGGAATATATGCGAATACATTATCACATTCCAGGATGTATATTAGACATAAAGATGTGTTTAGCCTCGTGTCAGAAACTCTTTTTCTCACTTTTACTGAGGACCGCGTTGAACGATTGTCCGGGCAATCGTCGTGTAAGGATCTTTAAACCGGTGACACCGCGTGCAATATAACGGTATAGCTTGTGCGGTAGCTTTTCCAGGTTCAACAAAGGTTTCCTACATGTAGTCGCCTATTGTGTTTTCCTTACATGACGAATATGATTCTCCCTGGACCGGGCTGATGAAGATATTATGTCGTGGGTCTTGCACTAAAATATGGAGCCGTAAAGGGGGACACGCAAGATCTCGTGATCACGACATCTTTGTTATCTCGTGATCTTCGTTATCTCGTGATCTGGACATCTTCGTTATCTCGTGATCTCGACATTTTTATGTCGTGATCTCGACATCTTTGTTATGTCGTGATCTCGACATCTTTGTTATGTCGCGATCTAGACATCTTTATCATCTAGTGCTCTCGAGATAATTGACCAATAGAATCGCCAGAGACAGCCGTTGATGCGTATCTTGTCGCAGCTATCTTGTTAGAGAAGAAAATGGCGGATTCTTCTGACGATTCTATTGGCCATTTATCTCAAGAGAGCACGAGATAATAAAGATGTCGATATCACGACATAACAAAGATGTCGAGATAACGAGATAATTAAAAAAAAAAAAAAATTAGCGTGTCACTTTTACGGCTCCATACGAAAAGGACTAGAACTCACGTAATCGATATTAAAATTGACGTCACGGTTCACGCACAATTACGCCAAAGGAGGTCAAAAGTCAAATAAAGTGAAGGGCTTTGTACGCCAAAGGAGGTCAAAAGTCAAATACGGTGAAAGGTTTTGTACGCAGATGCTGCATTGACTGCACTCATCCACCTCCCCCCCACCCCCGGAACAGAGCTCCACCCTGTATCTCGAAACTAAGCCTCGCCCAACCCCATATGCTGATATTTTCAGATAGCATATCTGATATTGCATTGATTGCACTCATCCATTGCACCATAGGGGTGTATGCCCCTCTACCCCACCCCCGGTACAGAGCTCCACTCAATACTGAAACCCTGTTATTTTTTAATCTCCTGTCGCCTTAAATGAATGACAACATTTCTTTCAATGTTGTATCGAACCATTCTATTCCACATCATATGATTTACCCTAAAGCTTTTGCATGAACAATATTTGATTTCAGAAGTATAATATGAACTAACGGGCGGAGGAATCCCCACAGTAGCGAACTCCTGTTAGTTTGGAATTTCGGTCACCTTAAATGAAGGACTATATTTTTTCTTCAATTTTGCTATTAAATCATTCCATCATATATCGTATGATTTATGGACATCCAATAAATATTAGCAAAAATTTTAAAGCTAGGATAAAATGAAAATACATTTTATTTTGAATGGCTGATTTTCATTAAAAAGATTTTCATTATATCTTAATAGAACTCTTCATACAGCTAGGTCACGTCATTAAACTAACAAACCAGCACACATGATTACCTGTACACCAAGAACATGTTACATACATGTACATGTATTCATCAGGTATACAACATGAGATGTCTAAGCTTAATTTTGCTATTATTTAATCAGTATTCCTGGTCCTCCGATAATGCCTCTCCTCCACCTTGCCCATTAACATTAATTTCAGCCGACTTTCATATAAACTAGTATGAAAGTAACTCCGAAAAGTGAAGTTACTTCACTTTCCGGACTTACTTTCATACTAGCTTATAGGATATGTATGTGATATGTTCACATATCCTGGGTTAAAGTGTCACGGTATGAACCACATTCTCTGTCTGCTACATTTCTTCCGAAGAACCCTTTTCGACTACCAAGCCTGTCCTGTTTTTCATGAATTTTGAAATGCTCTGTTTTTACAAGTGCTATGGAATTCTCGGTGTTGCAACAAAACTCAATACAGGGCAGCTCTCTTTGAAGCCCATTTGAAGGTTTTTTTCGTTAAGTAATACATCGTCTATGAAGTTCAGAAATGTTTTCGAACACAATTTTTACGCCTCCGCAAAAGAGGTATGCTGTGAGGCATATATTGTTTGGTCTGTTCATAGGTCCGCTTGTCTGTCGGGGCGACCGTCCGTCATATTCACAGTGTGCATTCAGCTACTCCCACAGTTCTCATCAGAAGCTTCTGAAACTTCGTGAACATGTTTATACTCTTAAAAACAATCCGGTATCATTCCTTGAAGTTCAAGTCATTCAACTAGGCATAGCAGGTGATTTTAAAAAGAAGTATTTGTATGTAAACAAAAAATTATTGCAGAATTCAGTTCTCCAGAAATAAGTACGATATGATATAAGGAAGCATATAACTTGTGATCATTGAATTTACGGAACAGTCAAAGATGTCTGAATTTGTGATCACATAATGTCTGACGGCGGCCATTTTTGAAGCTGAAATGGTGTAATATTTTCAAGGTTTCCCCAATTTCGGTTATGAGGTGAATACATGATACTGAGTTTATAAAGCAGAATGTGAAACAGAATGTATTCTATATATTGTTCATCTCTGTAGAGAAAACTTTGTATGTAGTAATTACTAAGATGCACGGATGAATGTAAAATGTAGGAATGGATACAGACTTAGCTGAAACTATTAATATGATCTCCCCAGTTCACCAAACAGTCCAAATAAATGACCCAGTTGGGCATTGAGAGAACAAAGAAGAGCCGGTCTATTCACTGACTCGCGACATCACCAGATCAGCTACTGGGTTGTATAATTTCACATTACCCAGTCTACTATCCAATTTGAATATTTTGAACTGGTGATAGCTGGTATATTTTCATATATTATTTGCCACATTATAATCATTCTAAGCATAATGATGCTTTCTTTGGATACTGGAAAATACATATGTATGAAATTATGTCAGTTGTCACCTATTCAAAATGTTCTCCTCTGTTAATAGATAGGGCAAAGTGAAACACAACCCAGTAACTGATCAGCTGAAGTCACGGGTCACTGAACAGAGGTTCTTTGTTCTCTCAATATTGTGCAACTGAGTCATTAGCAATCAGAAACTTCTGTTCAACTGGTATTAATTTGATTGCTTTAACCTGTACCAATATGCCTCCAATCAGACGGTCTCAATTAAAGAAAAACTGTCGTTCCATACAGTCCCTCTTCTGCTTTTCAGGTTCAGTTTCAGGATGCTCTCAGGCGTCATTCTGTGTGTACTTTTGGTAAGTATACCGTCGTTCTTTCTTTGACACTGGTAATTCGAGGTCATTAATATTCATGCATGGTTTATTCACAATCTTCTGGAAATATTCAATTCGCCACAGACGGAAGCAAATTTTGAAAATGGTCACCAACTACCGTTCCTGATTCTGGCTATTTGATGTTAATTTGGTTATGTGGATTGCATATATTTGTATGATCTTCCACCTTTGGCGAATTATTGTGGGGTTAAGTCTGGAACAGTTTGACCCAAGTAGAATTCTGGGGCTTTATAAACACCTCAACAAAAGTAAGTTCCCCCCTAAACATTGGTTAATATTTTCTAAGATATTTATGCGATTGTAACGAGATTTCTTACAGAGCATTAGTTTGACCAGTGCAACAATCAGTGAAAATTATTACCATGTAGGTGGTGCTGTGCCTGAATGAACATGAATTCAATGCAAGCCGGTCGCATTTCAAAAATTGCAAAACAGATTATCAAAGACAGATTTTATTCAAACACGAACAAATCCTAACAGGTAGAGCAAAGACAGTGCTATCCAATCACACAGTTTGACTAGAGCAACAATCGGTGAAAAAGATTGCCCTGTACGTGGTGCTATGCCTGAATGAGCATGCATTGAATGTAAGACAGTAGCATTTTCATAAATTTCAAAACAGATTATTAAAGACAGATTTTATTCAGTAACGAACAAATCCTAACCGGTAGAGCAAAAACAGTGATATTCAATCACATGATTTGACCAGAGCAACAAACGATGAAAAAGATTACCCTGTAGGTGGTGCTATGCATGAATGAGCATGCATTGAATGCAAGTCGGTAGAATTTCCATAAATTGCAAAGCAGATTATCGAAGACAGATTTTATTCAATAACTAACAAATCCTAACCACGAAAGCAAAGACAGTGCTATCCAATAACACGGTTTGACCAAAGCAGCAATCAGTGAATATGATTACTCTGTTGGTGGTGCTATGCCTTAACCCTGTCAGGCCTGGAAGGCCATTATGGCCCTCTCCTACCAAACTTTCTCTCCTATCTCCGGAGCGACAACAAAATGAAAGCAGACTTTTTAGTTTGTCATATTAGGGTCAGTTTGGACATATTTGCATACCCCCCGAACAGAGGATCATGGGTAAATCCAAGATGGCGGCCATGTGATGTACCAAAAAAGTGATATTTTCATCATTTTTCTTCAAATGTTCTGCTTTTCCTCGCGGAAAAGTGGGTGAAAATGGTTTTATTTCGCATCGGACTATTATTTACTAATTTATCATGCAGTTTTTGTAAAGAATATACATAAATAAAAAATTCGAAAAATCTGACCAAAAAAAACGACCAAAAATGCCTTTTTGAAAATGACGTCATCAAATGTTTACATCATGTTCTGGTAGAGCGTGACCCAAGGGTGTATTGTGGTAAGTTTCAGCATCCAATCTCCAGAGGTAAGAATGCTATTGGGGGGGCGGGGGGAGGGGGGGTACGGTAGCGTCCTAGACCTGGACAGGTCCCAAATGTCCCAGTGATTTACTCATGGTCCTCTGTTCTGGGGGTATGCGATTACGTTCAAAATGACCCAAATATGACCAACTAAAAAGTCTGCTTTCATTTTGTTGTCGCTCCGGAGATAGGAGAGAAAGTTTGGTAGGAGAGGGCCATAATGGCCCTCCAGGCCTGACAGGGTTAAGGCAAAGCACCACCAACACGGTAGTCATATTCACCGATTACTGCTTTGGTCAAACTGTGTGATTGGATAGGACTGTGTTTGCTTTAGCGGGTAGGATTTGTTCATTATTGAATAAGATCTGTCTTTAATGATCTGTTTTGCAATTTATGGAAATGCTACCATCTTGCTTTCAATGCATGCTCATTCAGGCATAGCACCACGTACAGGGTAATCTTTTTCATCGATTGTTGCTCTGGTCAAATCGTGTGATTGGATATCACTGTTTTTGCTCTACCGGTTAGGATTTGTTTCGTTACTGAATAAAATCTGTCTTTAATAATCTGTTTTGAAATTCATGGAAATGCTACTGTCTTACATTCAATGCATGCTCATTCAGGCATAGCACCACGTACAGGGCAATCTTTTCCCCCGATTGTTGCTCTAGTCAAACTGTGTGATTGGAGATCACTGTCTTTGCTCTACCTGTTAGGATTTGTTCGTGATTGAATAAAATCTGTCTTTGATAATCTGTTTTGCAATTTTTGAAATGCGACCGTCTTGCATTGAATTCATGTTCATTCAGGCAAAGCACCACCTACATGGTAATCTTTTTCACTGATTGTTGCACTGGTCAAACTAATGCTCTGTGAGAAATCTCGTTACAATCGCATAAATATCTTAGAAAATATTAACCAATGTTTAGGGGGGAACTTACTTTTGTTGAGGTGTTTAGTTCAATGTGATGTGTGCAACAAGACAGTATTTCACAATTACACTTCATGTCACTCTAATTAAAACATCAATGTATTAATCATAATGAGATTTGCCACTTTTCAACACAAACAAAAATATTTCCTTCGGCTGGCCGTAAAACATTGAAATAATGGTACGATAACTCTTTGCGATTTCGTTGAAAAGTGGAAGGACTAATGGTTAATTTGTTTTGTCGAAAAGAATAATACTGATTTCACCATTTCAGCTACCGCTGGCCTTGGGCAATCATTTGATACTGGAACGTAAGTAAAGGGTTTTTGCTTTTCTCCATGTATTCAGAACAAGTGAGAGCTGAAACTGCGAGATTTGTGACTTCTCGTATTGGACTCATTTGGCTTATCATATTGGGGCCATTTTTGGACGGATTGCGAAGCAATAGCCGTCCTATGAATTGATGTCTGTCTGGCTGGCTGGCTGGCTGTCCGTCGTCAACATTCCAGGATACAAGTTTTGTGTTCAAGGTTTGTAAAAGTTTGAGCTCTACCATGTATCACGCGAACTAAGCTTCGTCCGACCCCATATACTGATATTTTCAGATACCATATGCTGCATTGACTGCTCCCATTCACTGCACCGTGGGAGTATATCCCCCTCTCCCCTCTCCTCTCTCCTCGGAACAGAGCCCTACCCTCTATCTCCGAAACTAAGCCTCGTCCCACCCCATATGCTGAAATTTTCAGATACCATACCAGATGCTACATTGACTGCACCCATTCACTACACCCTGGGGGGTATATTCCCCTCTCCCCCACCCTCGGAACAGTCTCATCCTCTTTCTCCAAAACTAAGCCTCGCCCGACCCCATATGCTGATATTTTCAGATAGCATATCTGATACTGCTTTGATTGCATCCATCGACTACACCCTGGGGGTATATCCTCCTCTCCCCGCATCCCTGGAACAGCGCCTCGCCCTCTATTTCCGTAATTAAGCCTCGACCGATGCCATATGCTGGTATTTTCAGATAGCATATCGGATACTGCATTGACTACACTCGTCCACTACACCCCGGGATATATCCCCACCCCCACCCCGCCCCCAGAACTGTCCCCACCCCCATGTGTGAAAGTTTGTCAGTTACTTGCCGAAGGGCGGTGGTTCTCTCCGGGTCCTCCAGCTTCCTCCACCAACCAAACTGACTGTCACCATATGAGTGAAACAAACTTGAGTGTGACATTAATCCAAATTCCCTCCCTTCCCTGTCCCTCGCCCTGTATCTCCAAAACTAAGCTTCGTCCGACCCTATATGCTGATATTTTGAGATAGCATATCTGATACTGCATTGATTGCACTCCTCCACTTCACCCTGGGGGTATATCCACCTCATCTACCCCCACCCCTCCGTACAGAACTCCACCCTGTATCGCGGGTGGTTGGGTGGGTTCAGCTTCCTGTTGCTTCAATGCATTTTGCTGAGAAGCAACAGGAACTTGATAATGTGATGTCTAGCACTGTAATATCACTTGTCTTTATTGCACCATGTAGGCGTCCTGTCTGTGTCTTGTGTGCTGTCCTCTGTGTTTTATAGGGTGGATGGAGGGTGTCTGGTTTCATGCTGCTTCAAAGATCCCTTCTTTGAAGTAGCAGGAACAAAACTGGGCTGGGTGGTGCTTAGTTGGTTCGTCGTGATATAGCTGAAATATTGTTGAAAGCAACGTTAAATTCTATTCACTCACTCACTCTGTATCTCTGAAACTAACTATTAAGTATGAGATGCAGTGTACATTGTATATACATAAATACACATGCCAAATTAACTTCAGTATATTCCTTTATGGTAATTATAGTTTGATGACCTATCAAAAGTATAATGTTATATAACCGATTCCCCTGCAGTACTGAAGCCCTGTTAGTTTTGAATGTCCTTCAATTCTGGTATCAAATCCTTCTATTCCACATCATATGATTTACCCTCTAGCTTTTGCATGAACCATATTTTATTTCAGAAGTATAATATGAAATAACTGAAGGGGGAATCCCCGCAGTACCGAACCCCTGTTTTGAATTTCGTGTCGCCTTAAATGAAGGACTACATTTTCCTTCAATTTTGCTATTAAATCCTTCTATTCCACATCACATAATTCAAGGGTGAGTGAGTGAATAGAATTCTAACCTCGCTTTCAACAATATTTCAGCTATATCACGACAAACCAACTAAGCACCACCCAGCCCAGTTGTGTTCCTGCTACTTCAAAGAAGAAATCTTTGAAGCAGCATGGAACCAGACACCCTCCATCCACCCTATAAAACACTGAGGATAGCGCACAAGACACAGACAGGACGCTTACATGATGCAATAAAGACAAGTGATATTCCAGTGATAGACATCACATTATCAAGTTCTTGTTGCTTCTCAGCAAAATGCATTGAAGCAACAGGAACCAATAAATATTAGCAAAAATAGATAGCATATCTGATACTGCATTGATTGCACTCATGCACTACACCCGGGGGGTATATCCCTCCCCCCTCACTCATGATGAAATAAGATTAGTCCATTGACTCCAGCGTTCTCTCGTGATCAATGACCCCTCTTCTAATTACACTTCTTGATATTTCATCCTTCATCCCATATGTCATACATTACAGTTATACTCGTCTCACAGATGCAGAATATATTAATATGCAGTCTTAAAATCTGCTACATTCTCTGGTCCCCTTTTCAATCCGGCCATTTGGTTCATTGGACGCTTGCGTGTTAGCGATTATATTCGGGAAAATTTTAACCCATCATATTGGGGTCATTTTTAGCCTATCTGCAAAACCTTGGACTGGATCCAGTCCCTGTTTCGTAATGCAGTTTTAGGTTAGATGAAGAAAACTAACTCTGCCTGAAGACCTGCCTGATTTCATTTTCTTTTATTTGCAATTTAATTTTTTCAGTTTTGTTTATGTATTTATTGAACGTTGTTGTATTAATGGTACACAGTACACACGAAATACACGATAAAGGGACAAAAAAATAATAAAAAAATCACTGATGATTATTTACTAATTTACCGTGGAGTTTCTGCAAAGATATTTGCATAAATTAGAACTCGAAAAAATTGGGGGGGAAATCGAATAATGCTTTCTAGGAAGTGTCACTGTGACGTCATCAATGTGATCAACGATGCGAGGGGATCGGAGGTCGGACATCGTACAAAACACTTCCCCGCTCTCTGACAAATCGAATGCTCGACCAATCCATCTTCCCACCCAAGCCGACCTCTTCGTTCACAAGTATGACCGGAGAAATAGACCCGGGTATGAAGATGGACCAATCGGGTTTTAGAGAACTTCCCGGACTGAAGTAAACCTTGCTGCCCCAATTGTCATTTTGGGGCAGCAATGTTGACTTGGTTACAGGGAACTCAATAATATATCGAACCAACGTGAGAAAACGGAGTGTCGCATGCGCACATGGAGAGTATATAGGGAGGCTCGGGTTCGTAACGGATATAAAACGCGTCCCTTCTGGACCCCACACCGTCATAACTACATTTCTGATCCATGAAAGTGTATATACATGTAGTTCATGTATGAGGAGATACCGCTTTTCAACGTGACTTCACATGTTAAGCATATGGAAAAATGGTCGACCACTTCCCCATTTGCTACTGTTGGAAATCCCGTAAATTCACGTCACTTCGTCTTACATGAACCACATGCACATGAAAGAGACTCGTCCCGATGCGGTTCTCTTCATGTGTAACGACAGGGGGCTATACTGATCAACGATCCCCATGGCTGGTTTTATGATACCGGGATGCATTTGGGACTGGTATATTTGAGGTGCACAATAGCGCCCGTAAAAGCCAATCTTGATGTGACGTTAATTTGTCGCTGCCGTTAGAAATGAAGATCTCTGACGCAAAGGTCACTTCGGAGAGGATATGAGGTTACTACCCACAGAGACTGTATAATGCGGTCAATTTGCGAAAGAATGCTATCCCAGGATAAGTTGCCGTTACAGTATCCTGGGACAGATTTCATGAAACCCCACTTGAGGCAATTCTCTACTTGAAAGTTCAAGTGCACTTGAAAACCTCCCTTGACTTGAGTTTTTGCTTTTTGTGAAAGTTAACTTGAACCTGAAATCGCACTTGAGTTCATGTGTGGTTGGACCTCCCTTGAAAACCGCACTTGAAATAAAAACGTACTTCAAATGACCAATATGACAGGACAAGGTATCGAAAAATAAGGGTTTTTTTCATGTGCCCATGCATCATAGTACACGAATGGGCATTGTTCTTCATCTCATAGATCCAAACATGGCACAGACATATTTATTTGACACCTGAAATTCTACCGATCGGCTCCTGCGCATAAGTATTTTGAACATACACTTGATTCTGCGGGGGTACTATTTATTACTAAATCGCACAAAAGAGTTCCAAAAAGGTCACTTCAAACATCACTTGAGCAAGTGCGGTCGAAAACGTTTGGTGAAACACAACTTTAGATTTTTTATCTCGCCTTGCGAAGTAAAGAGGAGATATTGTGAGGGGGGGGAGAGGATGTCGTCGTCGGTGTCGTTGTCGGTGTCCCCTGCCTGGAAATGATCAGGTTTTTGGTTTAGCAAATTCAACAAAATCTAGAAATATTAGAAAAAATATTTTAAAAATATAAAAAATATGGGGGGGTGGGTATGCCACCTGGGGGTACTACCCCCAGGGGGGCTCCAATGTTAAAATCCCTATGATAGAGTTTGCGTTTAGCTGA
>JAVTVY010046835.1:0-23969 GCA_036873755.1 Hanleya hanleyi
TTTATTTTTTTGTTTCATGAGCAGCTTGTATATTTTTTCATGGTTCAGGAGGCGATAATAAAAATAAAACTCAACATTTGAATTTTATCCCTTTTTTTTGCAGGTAGTTTTCACTCATCTGGCCCTGTCCATAGTTTCAATTAGTATTGCCTCCAATCTCACCAAAAAAAAATTAAAAAAATCCACATGTGAAACGAAAGATAAAATTGGTGTGTCCTAAAGAAGGTACCTTACCCCAAAAAAAAATGAAAATGTTTGCACACACCCTTCAAAAAATTAGGATATTTCTTATTCCCTTTAAAGATATATATTTTTGCCTTTTGATTGACAGGATGTGAACATTGCAGCTGTTGCTAGTGGGCGGGGCCAGATCGTTGTGGGAGACCATGAGGGTGTGCTTTACTTCATCAACAGACAGCTACAAGTGACATCCTTCAAGGCGTACGAGATCAGGGTCTCCCATTTATTCCAGATGAAGCAACATAATCTGCTGATATCTATTGGGGTAATTATATACATGTACATGTAATATCAGAGTCAATCCTCTAATAATTCAATCACAGAGAATGGAGGGGCATGAGGGGGGGGGGGGGACAATTTATTAGAACATGAATTTAACAAAACGGGTCAACAATTATGCAGATAATCCAGTATTTTATAATGATTTTATGCATTGAGGTTGAAATAACACTACCTTCATATAAGATTTAAAAAAAAATTGCTTACATAAACATTTATTCCATCACAAAAATAGACTGGTAGAGTAATTAATTTATTTCGCTCAGACTATATAGCTTACATTTACTCATCCTCGCGAGCCAGTGTATCGCTCGATCTATTGGGATCGATACACTGGCTTGGTTAGTTACCCATACGAGTTCTGGATATAAATAGATGAAGGGGTTTCCCCTAAATCAACCCAATCAGTGAACGCGCTAAGCTGGTTGATTAAGCCAATCCGCTGCGAGGTATGAGATGTGACAGGTTTCAATTTCATCGCGGGCCAAACTGCTTTGATGTCAAGCAGAAATCGACATCAGAAGTCAAAGCAAAAACCGCAGGCTGTGGATACCAACATGCTAATTCAAAACAAGCGCAGGGGATGAAATGTACGAGATTGTATAATAGAAGCATCGACTCCAGAACTCATTCGAATCATCAAAAATGTCCAGGTAAACCCTCTGCGAGGATTCAGGATTTACCTGGACTTGTGAAGATGACATTTACTGAACAAAGAAGATGTGTTTTGCTATTATTTATCAGAAAATGTTGTGTTCATGGAAAAACAGAATTGATTGTGAATGGCCCAGCTGTAATGTAACTGAGGTAAACCAACTTGTGGGTCTGTATCCTAACAATAACTATGGTGAATTTTGTGTATACCGACACCTGGCTAAACAGACCAAACCTCTAAATACCGGCATTATCTATGGTTCCAATAGTTAAATTTAAAGTATTTTCAACCTAGATAACCCAGAAGCCTGCCAAAACTGAAATTCAGTGAGAAAGTTTCCGATGAGTCGACAGCTTGAGTACCTGTCTCCATGACTACTAACAAGTTAGGGCTCCACTGGCAAGGTCAGGTTCCACTGACAATGTCGGACCCCACTAGCAAGGTCGGGCTCCACCAGGTCTCCGAGTATAGGCCTATTAATCTAGTCATTTTACCAAGACCTGTTCAACAGTTTGTTGTTCGTTCTTTTCCAGGAAGATGAACAGGGCATTAACCCTTTGATAAAAGTGTGGAATTTAGACAAGGTAGGGTTAATATATCTATGTCCATCTGTAATATAATGCTTTTAGTGCCGCTGCGAGAGTGATTTTGTTACTGATAAGGCTCAGTAAACTTAACTGTTTGTTTATCATGACCTACATATGAATGCTTGGGGCAGTGAGAAAATGTGGGGTGGGCTGATAAACGAACAATTAGTATTATGAGCCTAATGGATAATCAGCACATGTAATATCTTGTTTTTGCAACAGTTTGTCATGAGTAACAGTATTAATTAACAAGAGACGGTGATTACTACATAAAGAAAATAAAAGATTTCCGTATACTGTAGCAGCTGATGAATGACCTTGCAGAAATATATTTGGGGGGGTTGGTGATGGCTTTGATGCGTACTTGAAACCGAAACAAGCTATGTGACTCCCGGAGATTGACCTGGGTGTCATTGTGCACACTCCAGTTCATGGTAAGAATACAGGCCTCAGCCCCTCAGACATGTCTGACAGAGAGCTTGTCGTAAGAGGCGTCTAATTGGGGCACCCCATTCGCGACAGTTGTGCTTTTTCTGTCGAAGTCATAGTACCTTACGCATTAATGGTGTAAGGATTTTGCACCTCTCTGATGTAATCCGTGATCTGCTGCACGTACCCCGGCTTCCTCCACCAACCAAACTGACTCACCATATGAGTGAAACAGCCTTGAGTGTGACATTAATCCAATTCCCCCCTCCCCCCCCCCAAAAAAAAAATTGCTGAAGTTGACTGACCTTGATCTGTATATCCAAGATCAAATTACTTGATTTGATTATGAGCTATATAGAAGAGTTCAATGTATTGATGTAGTGATGCTTTTCTGGTTGCAGATGGAGAAAGGTATTCCAATATGTTCGAGAATTGCCCGAGCTATTCCCGCCAATAAACCCACTCCAGTGAGTAGTACAGTACCAACATCTGATTATCCATGTTATCTGTCTAGTGCTAATTTGTATGGTGATTTCATGACACTGCATCCTGCTATTCATTGCCATAATCCTTACATGTGCAAAAACAAATTGTTTCCATTTCCACAGTCAGCTCTGACAATTCACTATGCTCCAGATACGGGAAATGTCTGCCATCGCTTTCCGCACATTTTGTCAATAGTTTCCTCATTATCAGAGCTTTATCATTATTTCCCGCTGCTGTCTCTTCAGTTCAGGTCACGCGGAGGCTACCCTATTTTTTCTAATTATTCAGATGGCAAAACTTAACTTCAGGCATCTGCAGAGAGAAATTTTGCTAACTTTCTACAAATTTCACTAGCTAACTTTTCAGTTCTTGGGATAAATAACATGTCAGCCACAGTATTTAGCCTGAGTTCACATAAATATGTTTTTTTTCTGCTTCTAAGTTTAAGAATGATGTTTGAAGAATTAGAAGAAATAAGGTAAATAAAAATGAGATTGCATAACCCTTTTTGCTAAAACTTTAACATGGACATACCATCATGAATGCCTAAAAAGATTTACACAAACTCCAATTTGTCATGGCGCATGCATGCCATGGACTTGCCCCAGACTGATGTCGACCTATTCAGCGTTGTGTATTCGAAGTGGCTATTGCCACTTAAGTTACCTCCCATTGCGTTGATCACCATCAGGCGATCTGAGTCATTGTCAAGTCGATCTACATGTACTTTGTTTAAAAAGGTATAAACTTTTGAAAAGACTTGTGTCACGGTGTTGTTGTTGTTACACCGTGTTGTTGTTGTTGCGCCATAGTTCAGTTCAGTTCAGTTCAGTTGGTAAATCCCTCCTCTGTAAAGGAGCACCTCCGTAGGAGTACATAGCTCCATAATGAATATTAAAAACACACACGACACGAAACAAATGTTAAAAATACGCCACACCACAACACAAGGGACTAAGGAGGAGTCAGGAGTCGCCAGTTCATGCAGTTTGAAGTTAGCGATGTCTACATGTAATAAGATTTTAATAGAATAGTTTTTGGAGTTCAGTTAGTCTATTATAGTTGATTTAAAAGCTCGGATCTACGGTGATGGAGAATATAGGTGTACCGCCTGATCATCCTCTCCACTGAAGGTAGGCAGGAACATTCACCGAGGAAGTTCAGTGGATTCAGAATGAGTGAGGCTAGATGGTCAGGAACTGATGAAGCGTTGAGAGCAGCTGTACCACACTCAAAGCATAAGGTGGAGGCAAGGAGATACAGGAACTTGGTGCGTATATCAGATAAAGCGTCACAGGTGACGAGAAAATGTGTTCTGTTCTCATTGCTCTGAGAGCAAAGCTGGCACATGGCTCTCACTGCATGCTGATTGAATACGGCACGGTTGGCTTGCAGGACGTAGCACCCAGTCAGAAGCCTTAACCTTATCGGTGCAGAGCGAACGTCCGCCACATTTGAGGTGATGGATTTCACAGCTGGATGAGGAGAGCACAGGTCAATCGAGGTGTCAGCCGGCATCAGATGTTTCAAAGAAGGATATAGCTGTCCTCTAATCAGGATCTTTTCTGTCCAGTAGGCCAGGATGGCAGATCTAGCTATACGCTTCCAAGATGTTTTTGATGGCGTCTTGTGAAGGAGTTGATGGAGCGATGGTAGGTCGTATATGGCGAGGACTCTTCGCACCTCGGCGAACCAGCTCTTGCCATTGAAGCCCTTCATGATGGTTTGCCTAGTGCAGATTTCGTGCAACAACAAGTTTCCACCAGAACAGATATTTCTCAGAAGTGTCAGCATTCGAAGATGAATCCGGGCCTCCATAGGCAGGCAGCCAAGGAGGATATAGACTGCAGGTTGGGCCACACGGTCTGGTAGGGACAAGATTTGTTTTAAAGCCTTAACATAAAAAAGATCCAGGAGCTGTACGTCTCCCTGGGTCAGGTAGAGGGTCTCGACGCCGTGCAGTAGAATGGGTAGGACGTAGGTTTCCAACAGGTGATGTGAGGTTACAGGATTCAAGCCGTTAATGCCGTGTAGTCCAGGAGCCATTAGGGAATACATCGCACGTCTTGCTTTCCTGACATTTTCCTCAATGGATGGACGAGCCTTCAAGATAGAGCCATCCCGGTGTAGACCCAGATGAACGGCAGAGCTAGCAATGGACATGACGACCATTGACACCATCGAGAGAGAACTCGCAATCGGCAGATTTCTCGGAACACAGGATCGCACTCTTAGATGGCTGAAGATCATAGTGTTGGTCTTTGCTATAATCAACTGCAATATCCAGCAGGGTTTGAAGGTTGAGATCGTTGCAGGCATTGAGACATACATCGTCAGCACACGTAGGGGCTGGACAGGGGACCACTCCCACCCGAGCTCCATGGCCACAGAGAGTGAGTCTGTTGAGCAGGTCATTGATATATACCTTGTACAGGTCCGTAGAGAGGATGCCCCCTTGGCGCACCCCCTGTTGGATAGTGACTGGATCAGATAGAGAACCCTGCCATTTGATCTTGGTCTTGGCTCTGGTATGAAGATCTGAGATAGTTAGCCACATGGAACCTTGGACGCCGGCTAGATACAATTTTCTGAGAAGAATGGAGTGATCAACCACATCGAACGCAGCTCTGGCATCAAGTAGACCAACATATGCTGGATACTTTGATTTGTTCTCGTTGACCGACTCCTGTAGGATGATTGCACTGTACAGGGGAGAGACGCCTGCTGTAAAGCCACACTGCAAGGGATTTTGCTGTAACATCAGCTGTGGGTTCATCCTGGTACGGATTAGGCTTTCAACAACTTTGGTGACTAGCGATGTAACAGTTATACCACGATAGTTGACTGCTTGTTCTTTCCTTCCTTTTTTCTTGAATATTGGGGTGAGTATCCCAGTCTTCATTTCTGCTGGAAAGTAACTGAAATCCAGGATGGCATTAATCAACGCTGTAAGGGAGGCCAGGACTATGGAGCTGGCAAATCTCAGGTGTTCAGCAGTCACACCCGAGCAGTCTGGAGCCTTGTTATTGTGCGCTATGGATTTTTCTAGAAATCGTGACCTAATCAGTTACAAGTTAAATATGTTGTCATAGCATTGTAATATCTATCGAAGTTTCTGGAGTAATAGTTAACTTGAGTTTGATTGGTTTGTGAGACCGATGGAATAATTTTCCAGACTTGTGTCTAGGTTTGTTCACTGCGTAGTTACGTTCGTTGCCTGGGAAACGGAAGTTTCCAGAGCTGCTTGATAGACTATAAATATTGTGACATTCGGCGATCGTGTAGAGATTTTCAAACTGGTATTTGGGTGCATTGGAGTCATACCTTTGATACGGATTACTGGACTGGTTTCCTGTGAATGGACTTCGGCTGCCTTTGATTATACATCTTCCCACACGCGACGAACATCGCAGAACATTTCGGGGTTCCCGACATTATCGTGATCTCAGAGCAGTGTTAAACACGGACTTGGAACACGGACTTGGCACACGGACTTGGAAGTTATATGTGCACAGACTTAAGGATACACTGGTTATAGCAGTGAACAGTAAGACTGTATCAAGAATATTAGTTTGTTGTATTAGCCTTACTTAATTTGGTATTTGATTTTAGTGTTGTTAATAAATATTTTTAATTGTTAATCTTTGACTTCACAAACGTTTTCTGTTGCGTTTTTGCTGGAATTATATACGACGTAACAGAATTGGGGGCCTGGATCCGGGAGAGTTTTGTTTACATTCCAGCTTTGCTACATAGTTCTAATTGATACATTGTTTGGATTTGTGAAGTCAGGGAGTAGTATATTGACAACATGGCATTTGAACCAGAAGAGTTTGCTTTAAATCCTAGTCAGGAGCAATTTAATGAGCTACGTAAAGAGGATTTGTTTGGGCTGTGTAAATTCTTGGAAATTAATTTTAAAACATCTTGGAAAAAGCAAGAAATTAAGAAACTCATTATTAAACATTTTGTTAGTAAACAACTTTGGGAAGAAAGTGATTTCGATTTAACTGAGAAAACAGCTGATGATTTGGAAATAAGGAAATTAGAATTGCAACATCAGTTGGAATTAAAGAGATTAGAAAAAGAGGAAAACTTAGAGAGAGAAAGATTAGAAAAAGAAGAAAGAGAGAAAGAAAGAGCATTAGAGTTAGAGAGAGAAAAGTTAGAAAGAGAGAGAGAAAGAGAAGAGAAAGAAAGACAATTTCAATTAGAATTAAAGAATATGGAATTACACTCTCAAACAATTCCTGCACATGTACCTGTACAATCACAATCAAGATTTGATGCGGCTCGTCAAATTCGTCTTGTCCCACCATTTCAGGAAAAAGAAGTTGATAAATATTTTCTGCATTTTGAGAAAATTGCTGAAAATTTAAACTGGCCAAAAGAAAATTGGAGTTTACTTCTTCAAAGTGTTTTGATTGGAAAGGCGAGGGACATTTACACTCAATTGACGGTGGAGCAGGCATCAAATTATGATTTAGTGAAAGATTTAATACTTAAGGGTTATGAATTGGTTCCTGAAGCCTATAGACAAAAGTTTCGTAGTTGTCAAAAAGAAAACTCACAGACTCATGTTGAATTCGCTCGTTCAAAAGAACAATTATTTGATAGATGGTGTGCTTCGGTTAAAATTGATAACCAATTTGAAAACCTTAGACAGCTTATGCTGGTAGAGGAATTTAAAAGGTGTATCCATGGTGATATTAGAACATTTCTTGATGAAAAGAATGCCAACAATTTGGATCAAGCAGCTAGATTTGCTGATGAATATGCTCTGACACACAAATTATCATTTGTCAATGTTGTTAAGCCAAGTTCATTCCAGTCTAATATCTCAGGTAATAAATCCAGTTCTTTCTCCAGTCCTAAAACGTTCAGCCCTAGTTACAAAGGTCAAAGGTCAATCATAAAATCTCAATCACCCACTTTTAACTCTCAATATAAACCTCCCGTATGCAGCTACTGCAAAAAAGATGGTCATTTATTGGCTCAATGTTTTAAATTGAAAAGAAGACAAGATCAGGCTTTTCAAAAGCCTAGTGGTTTTCTCACTTCGAGATTTGTACCCAAGCAGGTTAGTGATGTGCATAGTGCACATGTTGTTAAGATGGACAGGGACACTGTTCCTGTTAATTCTATCAAGGATAAGGTTGACAGTTTTTCAAAGCCTGTTATGGAGATTTTTGAACCATTCATTCACAATGGTTTTGT
Organism: Hanleya hanleyi; assembly: GCA_036873755.1. Classification (NCBI taxonomy): domain Eukaryota; kingdom Metazoa; phylum Mollusca; class Polyplacophora; order Lepidopleurida; family Hanleyidae; genus Hanleya; species Hanleya hanleyi. The sequence continues at coordinate 7,894 of JAVTVY010046835.1, forward strand.
GTCACTTTCAAGTGATTTTTCTAGCGCTACTCCGGTGAAGATTTTACGAGACACGGGTGCGTCCCAGTCTCTTTTGTTGGCAAATATTCTGCCGTTTTCTGATTCTTCATCTGCAGGCAGTAATGTCCTGATTAAAGGGGTAGATTCTGACAATTATACACCCATTCCACTCCATAACGTTTTTCTGTCTTCCGACTTGATTTCTGGACCTGTTACTGTGGGTATTAAAGGTAGTTTACCTTTTGAGGGTGTTCATTTACTACTTGGTAATGATCTTGCGGGAGATAAAGTCGGGATTAATCCGATTGTAACTGACAAGCCTTGTTTGGATCAGATCAAGGATCCAGTTGAAGAGGAAATTCAATGTTTATATCCTGCTTGTGCAGTTACTCGAGCCATGAGTAAATTGGCCAAGGAGACTGAAAAGTCACTTAAAGATGACGTCATCGACGACGTTTGTTTGGCTGACACTTGCCTGTTTTTTAATGATGAGGCTGATAAGCCACATTTTGATAGTAAATTGGAATGTTCTAATGACAAAATTTCAAAATCACAGCTGGTCAATGAACAGCATAGTGACAAGGACATTTCCAAGTTATTTGACAGGGCAGTAGATGAGTGTGATGTAACTCAGGAGCCTGTGTGTTACTTTTGTAAGAATGGTGTTCTTATGCGCAAATGGAGACCGCCAGATGCGTCACCTGATGATGAGTGGGCAGTTAAGTATCAGATTGTGGTACCAAATTCATATCGTTTAGATATTCTCAGACTAGCCCATGAAACACCTCTTGCAGGCCATTTAGGTGTTAACAAAACATATTACAAAATTCTTAATCATTTTTATTGGCCAAATTTGAAGAAAGATATTATAGAATTTTGTAAGTCATGTCACACATGTCAAATGGTAGGAAAACCAAACCAAACAATACCGAAGGCTCCTCTACAACCAATTCCTGCATTTAAGGAAGCTTTTAGTACGGTAATTCTGGATTGTGTTGGTCCACTACCAAAAACAAAGTCAGGCAATCAATACATGTTAACAATCATGTGTGCTTCAACCAGGTTCCCTGAGGCTATTCCTTTACGGAATATTAAGGCAAAAACTATTGTTAAGGCCTTAGTTAAGTTTTTCACACTTGTTGGCCTACCCCAGTCCGTTCAGTCTGATCAAGGATCTAATTTCATGTCAGGAATTTTTCAGCAAGTCATGTATGAATTGGGTATAAAGCAGTACAAGTCATCTGCATATCACCCAGAAAGCCAAGGTGCTTTAGAAAGATTTCATCAGACATTAAAGAACATGATTAGGACTTACTGTTTTGATACTGAGAAAGACTGGGATGAAGGCATACATTTGTTACTGTTTGCTGTTAGAGAGTCTGTTCAAGAGTCTTTGGGCTTCAGTCCGTTTGAATTAGTATTTGGTCATACAGTTAGAGGACCACTTAAACTGTTAAAGGAAAAGTTCCTAGACAGTGATCTGGACTCATGTAGTCTCTTACAATATGTGTCGGATTTTCGCACCAGGTTGACTAAAGCACGTGATTTGGCCATGTCAAATTTAAAGTCATCACAAAAAAGTATGAAAACAACCTATGATAAACATGCCGTTAAACGAAGTTTTAAACCTGGTGAGAAGGTACTGGCTTTGCTACCTATTCCTGGTAGTCCACTTAAGGCTAGATATTATGGTCCTTATGTCATTGAAAAGAAATTAAGTGACCTTAATTATGTAATTCAGACTCCTGACAGGCGTAAACACAATCAGTTGTGTCATGTAAATATGTTGAAGTTATACATAGACAGAGATAGCACTAACAGTACTGTACAACCTGTAAGTGTAGTTAGTTCTGACCCTGATAGTGATGAAACTCGTGAAGATCCAATGTCAGCGGCGAAATTACAGAACTCTGACATTCTACATAATTTGGATTCCAAGTTGTGTCATCTCGAACCTGCGCGACAGGAAGAACTTCGAACACTGCTCAGTCAATACGAACATTTGTTTCCTGATATTCCCACTCGGACTGATACAATTTCACATGACGTTGATGTTGGAGATTCTAATCCAGTGAAACAGCACCCATATCGTTTGAATCTCTTTAAACAAAACTACCTGAAAAAAGAAATTCAGTATTTATTGGACAATGACTTCATTGAACCAAGTCATAGTAACTGGAGTTCACCTTGTATCCTGGTTCCAAAGCCAGATGGCAGTTACAGAATGTGTACGGACTACAGAAAAGTGAACACATTGACCAAAACTGACACATTCCCTATTCCACGAATAGACGATTGCATTGATAAAGTGGGAAGTGCCAAGTTTGTGTCAAAGTTTGATCTTCTGAAAGGATTCTGGCAAGTTCCACTGACAGATCGTGCGAAGGAGATATCAGCATTTGTCACTTCGGAGGGTCTGTTCCAGTACAAAGTCATGCCTTTTGGAATGAAAAATTCACCTGCCACGTTCCAGCGTCTCATCAACCGTGTTACTTCTGGTTTGGAAGGATGTGAGTCATACATTGATGATGTCATTGTCTACAGCGATACATGGGAAGATCATCTACAGAGAATTCGCGCACTGTTCAATCGGCTGAGTGATGCCAAGCTGACAGTCAACCTTGGGAAAAGTGAATTTGGACATGCACGTGTGACATTCTTGGGGCACGTTGTTGGTCAGGGTCAGGTAAAATCTATAGATGCTAAGGTTAGTGCTGTCTCGCTGTTTCCAAGACCAACATGTAAGAGACAACTGATGCGTTTCTTGGGTATGGCTGGTTACTACAGGAAATTTTGTCCAAACTTTTCAGATATTTCTGAGCCTTTAACTCAACTCTTAAGAAAGAGGGTAACTTTTGTTTGGACCGATAAATGTGAATCAGCTTTTGAAAACCTGAAAGCCATCCTCAAGAGTGCGCCAGTTCTTTCAGCACCAGATTTTAATTCACCTTTTAAACTGGCTGTAGATGCTAGTGATGTTGCTGCTGGTGCCGTTCTGTTACAAGAAGATAACAATGGGGTAGATCACCCTATTTGCTATTTTTCACGCAAATTTGACAAACATCAGAGAAATTATTCTACAATTGAGAAAGAATGTTTGGCAATGATATTAGCTTTACAACATTTTGATGTTTATGTTACTTCTTCATCGTTGCCAATTACTGTATTTAGTGATCACAATCCTCTTGTTTTTATAAGTAAGATGAAGAACAAGAATCAAAGATTGTTGAGATGGAGTTTGGTGTTGCAAGAGTACAATATTGAAATTAGACATATTAAGGGTAAGGATAATTTGATTGCTGATTGTTTGTCTCGCATATAATGTACATATGTTTGGCAACGTTATGATGTTATAAGAATTTTGTCTTGCAACAATGTTTTGAATTGTTAAAAAGTTCCAAGTTTGAAACTTTTTTTTTAAGAGGGGGAGTGTCACGGTGTTGTTGTTGTTACACCGTGTTGTTGTTGTTGCGCCATACTGTTATTGTGCGCTATGGATTTTTCTAGAAATCGTGACCTAATCAGTTACAAGTTAAATATGTTGTCATAGCATTGTAATATCTATCGAAGTTTCTGGAGTAATAGTTAACTTGAGTTTGATTGGTTTGTGAGACCGATGGAAATTTCCAGACTTGTGTCTAGGTTTGTTCACTGCGTAGTTACGTTCGTTGCCTGGGAAACGGAAGTTTCCAGAGCTGCTTGATAGACTATAAATATTGTGACATTCGGCGATCGTGTAGAGATTTTCAAACTGGTATTTGGGTGCATTGGAGTCATACCTTTGATACGGATTACTGGACTGGTTTCCTGTGAATGGACTTCGGCTGCCTTTGATTATACATCTTCCCACACGCGACGAACATCGCAGAACATTTCGGGGTTCCCGACATTATCGTGATCTCAGAGCAGTGTTAAACACGGACTTGGAACACGGACTTGGCACACGGACTTGGAAGTTATATGTGCACAGACTTAAGGATACACTGGTTATAGCAGTGAACAGTAAGACTGTATCAAGAATATTAGTTTGTTGTATTAGCCTTACTTAATTTTGTATTTGATTTTAGTGTTGTTAATAAATATTTTTAATTGTTAATCTTTGACTTCACAAACGTTTTCTGTTGCGTTTTTGCTGGAATTATATACGACGTAACACTTGGACCACTTGAATTACTTCTTATATTTATCAACATGAGATGTTTAGGAGGCATTATCTGTGATAAGGTTACCACAATTCCTCGAGTCTGGGGACTATTTATTTTTTTGTATGAAATATATCATGCAATCCTACTATATCCGTACCAGTCAAAAATTTTAGGTGGCCATTTGATGTCCTGCCTTTTAGTTATTTATTTATTTCACTTTGACAAACGTCAGGAAGGCCACACAGGTGAAGAACACCTATAAACGTGACCCCCACTAACAATATATACGAACATTCGCAACAAGTAAAAAACAACTATAAATATACAAAGATCATTGGCACATGCATTGTGAGGTTATCTCCCTCGTGCTAATAAATTGTTCAAATAAGATGCCTTGTGTCGATCGTAGTCAATACAGTAGGTACTTCATGTAGGAGGCTATTGTCTGAGTTTTGTGCAGTTGAAAAGACTCCAAGTCTAGACATATTGTTGTCCCCAGATGTATGCATTGTCTTGTGATTCTTACATGGAGTATGAACTGTTGATACTGTGTCAGTTGTGGTTGATACAAACTCCATGCATCTGCATTCCAGGCGTTCTTCTAGTTTAGTTTCTATCTTCAAAAATGTCATTTCGAGAGTAAATATCAGAACACATATGTCACCTGGAGTTGTTTCCCTTGTATCATTAGTTACATTACTCTTAAATTCTCTTGCAGGTCACATGTTTCACTGTCCACGAAAACCTGAACTGGATGGCCATAGGCTTCGAGAATGGCAGTGTGATTCTCTTCAAAGGGGATGTAACCAGGGACAGGTACAATCAACTTTTTGCATTGAAGTTGTCTCCCCTGTACTTGGGTTTGCTGCTTGCTTGATACCATATCAGGTTAGGGGAATCCCGCTCTCTAAAATGGAGGTAAAAAGAGTCGTTTGCTCTCAATAAATCAGCTCACATAATGAATTCAGCAAAATCCTCTTGAGGCGCATACAGACATATCTATCCGCATTAAATGGTACAACCTGTAACCATCTCGGTCATCCATACGCGGTAAGACTGACCCTGGGATCGTGTGTATCCATTTTCAGCGTACTTTTGGCAACTGGGAGAGGGAATTTCCAGAAATCAATATCACGTGACTTCGTCAGCCAATCAGCTAAAGTCTACCGACGTACCCCAATGTAACTCGCCATTTTCGAATCCTGTGATGTCCTACAGATCCACCACGCCTCTTGGATGATACGAAAGTTATTCATACCTATATATTTTGTAAGCCCAGGCAATATCTGTTTCAGAAGTGGTATGAAAACCTGTAATTTATCAGATTTCTCGAATCTGTTCTCCGCCGGATGAAGGCCTAACAGAATCCGGTAAAGTACCGGATATCGCTCTGCGATAATGGAGACACACGATTCGCAAGCCATCTTATGGATGGCGAAGTGTACGCAAATGTAAATGGTAGTAAAAAAGTCAATTGTCATCTATCTAATTTGCATAATAATATGCCAAACATCCTTCACGCTGTTTAAACAACATTGGCTGGTTCGTCACATGGCAAATTATTTTCATGACATGGAACAATAGATAAATCAATGCACCTGAAATTTTGATGCATTGGTTAAGAAGGAATCAAAAGTTATTGAGCAAAAACGACTTTTTTTACCTCCATTTTAGAGAGCGGGATCGCCCTAACCTGCATATATTTGCCATGAAGTGAAAAGTAGAGTATTTGGGTGCCCATACCCTAAATGCTGTCTCGTGCTGGTAAAATCTGTGAGGGCTGTTGATCACTCTCCCTGATTTTGTGTTGCATGAGTAATGCACGAGTGATTACTCTCGCCATTATATATCCCCATCGAAATTCCAATTTCCAGGAGAGTGACCGAAGGCTCTCCTGAAGAAAAAGTGGAGAAGAGTGATGGAGAGTGAGATGACCACTCTCCTTAAACCTCCGGGGACTGCATTGGGAATCAAAACTGCCCTTGGGATGGGTGTATTTTTAATGAAACAAATTTTGTTCAAATGTTAAGCAAACAGATTTCTGATGGAAATTAATTATGTCAACGACAACATTAGAACAAACATGAATATACAAAAGTTCTGTTTGCTTGGCTCGGGTTAATTTGTCTGTTGAACAGGTTTAACATTCTCTTACCAGCTGAAATTTAATATTCCTATTTTATTTATTCTATAAATGTACCTGGGTTGAAATTTCAAATGCCTACTCCATTAAGTTATGCCTTAATAAGGCATTAACCTTAATGGAGTAGGCAATGCATTTTACATTGAGTTAAATTAACTAACCATGATAGTGACGATTTGTATTCATTCGACTCCTTTATGTTTATGTCTTAAAACGACACCCGTTGTTACTTAATGCCACTTTTCCTCCATTTGGAGATCCACTGCAAACAAATTAACTCCCCTTAACGGTCCCCTGGATCGTCCGCTAGGTGGCGTGCTCTCCGCGCATGTCCCATTCTCTTTTTCTTTTGCAGTCTAGCTAGCTAGACCTGTTTTGAAAGAGCTCCGTTGTAAACAAAGTGTTTGGCTTATATAGACGCACCCTAGGGTTTTTTTTGGTATTGTAAGTCAAGCATGGCTAACGTAGTCACCCAAACTATTAAGAATAGTAAAAGATGTGAATCTTGTCGTCAATTTTGGCCCGTAAAAGACTCACATACAACTTGTTTTAAATGCAGAGCACAGGTATGTTACAGAGAGACGACCTGTGCTGAGTGCATCGACTGGGACGACGTGACCTGGGCGAGCTATGCTTTAGCTAGGCGTAGCATTCTGCTGAGAGCTGCCGGCCTCGATTCGAAGAAAGGACCTACAGAAAGAGCTCATGCTAATCAGGCCCTATTCGACGATCTTGCATTGAATCAAGACATGGACATTACCAACTTGACGAGTCCGGTTATACAGCCCAGTGGCACAGTTCCTATGGAAACAGCACCTGCTAGAGGCGAGGACTTCGTTCAGCTAGACCAGTCTACAATTCCTGCGACTGAACCAGCTGACCTGAAAAGTAGCCCTGGCAGAGACACAGATCAGGCCGATTCCTCGGACATCAATTCCTGCTCTTCCAAGTCTCCGAAAGACAGCCGTATACCGGAGACACAGAAGGAATCGGCCACGGTAGTCCGGGAATCAAGACCAAGCCACCGGACTCCGGCATCACAGCGGGACCCCGACAAGAAAACAGCTGATCGGGATCACCGCACAAAGAAAGGCCGTGAGCTGGAGAAGCCTAAAGCCTATAAAGACACCGATGGACGGACCTATACAGAGAGCCGTACCACGGAACCTCATCCTAGGACCAGTACTCGGAGCCGTACCCCGGAGCGGGTTACAGCACGGACATCTGAGAGGTCACGGACCCAGAAAGAACGGACTTACACAGATCGCCGGGACTCCGCATCCGACAGGACACGGACTCACGGGGAACGGAAACAGCGAGAACGGCCTGAGTCGATTTCCAGTTCAAGTCATACCCGTTCCACGGAACCGTATACCGGTACTGCGGCAGCCAGGTCTCATAGACGAAGCCGATCCCCACTGCCACATCGAAGTCGGGAGGGATACCAGTCCAGGCGACGGTCCCGTTCACCTTACGAAGAGCGCCGAGAGCGACCGTACTACAGGCGGCAAAGGAGCCGTTCACCGGTTTCCCGTCATCAGCTACAGCGTACGGATTCGGGAGAACGGACTTATACCCGCCGTCACCGCAGCCCGGGTCATCGTGAAAAGCCCGAGCATCGGGATAAGAAGAAGACCGGGGATGCAGCCAGGGACCAGAGCCGTCCCGCGGAGCGGAGTAAGCAGACGTCTGTTCCAAGAAGACCTCCAACAGCAACCATCACCACGGGAGAGGTTCCTTCTACGGAGGCTCCGGAGGTTACTCGATTCCATTCTTCTAGCAGTGCTGAGTCTGGCTCGGAGGATGAGGACCATGCTCGACGTTCCACTTCTGCGGCATCCTCATCCCAAGATTCAACCCCCATCCGTCAGGCGGAGGTAGAAAAGAACAGCAAGGAAGAGATTTCCTTCAGAGCCAGGATAGCGGCATTACAAGAGTTGGTTCCTGAAATGCCCAAGCCAGCGGTTGGCGAAGACAAGCAGCTTACCGACCAGCTGTCGGATATCACCCGTAAACGGAGGAGACTTACAGCAGCAACTCTCTACGGGAAGAAGGAGCCGTCTAAGGAAGAAGCTTTGCCTACATGTCCTCCATCTCCGGCATCATACGACTTGTGTGTCAGCACGGATCGACAGTTCAAGACTCAGAAGACGCTCTTGAAGCCTGGTCCCTACAGGGCCTACGTCCTTCACGGAGACAACTTGCCGTTCAAGGCCCCGAAGTCGGACTCGGATCTTGACAGACTATTGAACGTCACAAAGTCGCCAGCAGTGGTACTCCATCAGAAGCAAGCTTGTGCTATGGAAGACATGATGTTAACACAGCATAGGATTACATCATACTCCGATTGGTTCCTGGCGGCCATGTCCAAGGTAGTCCAGGATCCAGATAAGAAGCATAAAGATGGATCTTTGACCTTCTCACAGAAGAAAATTGAGTTTCTCACTTCATTCATCGACTCCACGAACAAGGCTAACTTGGATCTCATGGAGACGGGGTTTTTCTCCTACGCTACGCTGGTGCAGGCCCGACGGACGGCTTACCTGAAGCATCCGAAGTCTGAGGTTTTGGGCTCGGTGAAGAACGAGCTAGCGCAACAGCCCATTTCATCCAAGTACCTCTTCAATCAGGCCATCCCCACGGTCATGTCTGCCGTTAACGACGAGAAGACTTCCCGCATGATCGGAGCCCTCGTAGGCCAGGGTAAAGGCAAGGGCAAAGGCAAAGGCCAAGGCAAGTCAACCAGGGGAGGACGTTCTGCGCAGCCACCACGGCAAGACTCAGGCAGTCAGAAGCAGGACAGCCAGCAGAATTTTCGGACCTACGGAAAGGGACAATTTCGTGGCAGAGGAGCAAAGTCTTCCGACCGGGGCAGAGGAAAGCCCGACCGTCGGAATTGACGGTTCACAGCCTCAGTTTTTAACCTGTCATCTTCATCCATTCATCCTCCCAGAGTTTCAAGACTTCAATCATCCGGTCGTGGGCGGACGATTACAGATATTCTGGCGGAACTGGAAGCTCATTTCAAACGACAAGTGGGTCATCGAGTCCTTAAGAGACGGAGTTTCCCTCACTTTTCGAGAGTACCCCAGGCTCATTACAAGACCCAAGCCATCACGCCTTCCAGTTCGACCAGAACACGTACAGACACTACTGGAATCAGTTCAGGTATTGTTGGACAAGGACGCCGTCAGAGAGTTACCCGTAGAAGAGGGAAGTCCAGGATTCTACAGTCCGGTCTTCCTCGTCCCCAAGAAGGACACAGGTCAGCTTCGCATGATCATAGATCTACGGCGACTAAACGACGTTCTGGAGCCACCTCCCCACTTCAAGATGACATCGGTTCCAGCATTACGGTCCCGCCTACAACCGGACGATTGGATGGCCTCCGTCGACCTCCAAGATGCATACCTCCATGTACCCATTCATCCTCGACATCGGCGGTATCTCCGATTCATCATCGCCGGACGACGGTTCGAATGGCAAGTTCTACCCTTCGGCATCTCCATCGCCCCGTGGTGTTTCACAAGAATCACGTCACCAATCATCTCCTTTCTTCACCTAAGGGCTATCAACATAGAGGCATACATCGACGACATCCTTGTTTGGGGGTCAAGGAAGCCAGTACTCAAGCTCCAGATACAGTTCATCATTCAAGTCCTGAAGTATCTCGGGTTCATTCCGCATCCAACGAAGTCAGAGCTGGAGCCGGCGCAGAGACGTCAATACATCGGAGCAGTCTTCGACACACGGAAGCGGATCATCCTGCCCCCGGAAGAACGCTGGACAAAGATACAGCCTTTCGTCCGAAGATTTTTATCTTCCCAATCGCAACGCTTACGTCATTGGCAAAGCCTACTGGGATTGCTAGCGTCAACTCAAGATCTGACACAGTATGGACGACTCCAGTTACGACCGTTGCAGTTCAACCTACAGCCGTACCTGCGAGCTCCAGCCATCAACCCCTGGGTTCCGGTTCCTCGGCACTTGCATCAGTTTCTGGAATGGTGGCAGTCCAGGGACAACGTTATGATCGGGATTCCGCTGCGGTGGCCACCGCCGGACGAGAATCTATTCTCCGACGCATCACTCACAGGTTGGGGAGCCCACCTGGGACAGCTGAAGATAGCCGGCAGATGGTCTCCACAACAGAGAACACTACACATCAGTGTGCTGGAGATGATAGCAGTGTACATGGCAGTCCAGCATTGGAGTCCTCAACTGGTCGGCAAATCCTTGATGATTGCTTCAGACAACATGACAGTAGTAAGCTACATCAACAAGTTGGGGGGGACGAAGTCTCGGTTACTGTTCCAGGAGACGTGGTCTCTTTTCACTTGGGCACAGAATCACCGATGCCGGATCCGCGCACGGCATGTTCCCGGCCACCTGAACGTCATTGCAGACAGCCTTTCTTGGCCGGACAAAGTTCTATCGACAGAGTGGCATCTCCACACAGAGGCATTTCGGCAAGTGTCATCGATTTGGGAGCAGCCTCTGGTAGACCTGTTCGCAACAAGGAACAACGCTCAACTATCGATCTTCGTCAGCCCGATGCTCGACCCACAGGCCTGGGCAGTCGACGCCATGTCAATCAGCTGGGACAACCTGATCGCCTATGCATTCCCACCGATTGCGCTTATTCAACCAGTGTTAAAGAAGATAACAGAACACAGCTGTATTATCCTGCTCGTAGTCCCATGGTGGCCGCATCGCCCATGGTTCCCGCAGTTGATCCACCTACTGACCGACGTCCCTCGTCAGCTGCCCCCGTGGTACCGACTACTAGATCAACCAGGAGGTCTTCTACACCACGATCCACAGTGGCTCAACCTTCACGTCTGCAGATTATCAAGCAATCCCTTGCAGACCAGGGTTTTTCAAAACAAGTTACGGAGGCGATGGCAGCGGCAAACAGACCATCCACCTCTAGACTTTACCAGGCCAAGTGGACCTACTTCTGTACCTGGTGTGGGACCAAAGACATCGATCCCGACACTGCCTCTGTTCCAGTGATAGCCGAATTCCTGCTGCATCTGCATCGAGACAAGGAATTCAAGATAAGCACTATAGAGGGATACCGCTCTGCGTTGTCCAGGGTCATGAAGTTGACGTCAGGAACAGATATCGGACATGATGTCAACATTACAGCGCTTTTACAGTCCTTCGCCTTACAGTCTCGCCGGACAAGACAGCTATTACCAAAGTGGGACCTTGGAGTTGTGCTGAGTGCTTTCCTGCGCCCACCGTTTGAACCGTTGCAGTCGGCTACAATCAAGGCACTGTCTTATAAGACAGTCTTCTTAACAGCATTCGCCTTAGCCACCAGAGTCTCCGAACTTCATGCATTGGAACGCAGCTCCCTGGCATGGACCGCAGATTGGAAAACCATATCATTTCGTCCAATCCCGGAATTCATCGCCAAGAATGAATCAACACGTCAGGGACCATGTGCTCAAAGACTATACCAGATCCCAGCACTCACAGACTTCGTAGGACCACTGGAGGACGACAGACTACTGTGCCCAGTTAGAGCCCTACGATGTTACTTAAAGAGAACAGACTCTACGAGGGGATCTAGGCGTCTTCTATTTCTGTCACTACATCCAGGAGTTTCTGCGGACATCACGAAGAACACAGTTGCATCCTGGTTGAGGAAGACGATACACTGGACATACCAACTCGCCATCGATGCTCCTCCCTTGCTCTCGAAGGCATCATCTCATGAGATTAGAGCTATTGCTACGTCCTGGCCGCTCTGGAAAAATTTATCACTGGACGAGATCGTTCAAGCCTGCGCATGGACTGTGAACTCTACCTTCGCTGACTATTATCTTAGGGACATGTCTGTACAAACAGACAGGGTGACTACGTTAGGGCCATTAGCTGCAGCCCAACGTATAGTCCACTGATTTCCACTAAGAAGAAAGGGGGGGGCGCCGCTCAAGCAAGCAAGATCCTGACAATTCGGTTAGTACAGAAGACGAGCCGTGTCAGAGACGAAGGGACTTCAAGGCATCACGATGGCATCTGATTATCTAGCCGAGTATGCGGGCAGATGGTCGGAATACATTCCCCCACTCACCGCACTACTCGTAATACCTTGAGTTCCCTACGCTTCTATACGACACGGGAATTATCATGATATTACTAGGCATATTAGAATTATAGAATCAGAACAGGGCGTGCTCCGCTTAAGCCAAAAGCAAGCCACAAGGCCGGCTACCCAACCCCCACTGTTGGGAGTCTGGCATTAAGTAACAACAGGTGACGTTTTAAGACATAAACATGAAACATTTATAAATAATGTTATTGTTTATTATTAAAACAAACCCGTTGTTACGGTTTGATTTACCCGCCCATCCTCCCCGCTTGGCTCGGCCTTGTCATAAACAGGTCTTGCCATTGCACAGAAAAAGAGAATGGGACATGCGCGGAGAGCACGCCACCTGGCGGACGATCCAGGGGACCGTTAAGGGGAGTTAATTTGTTTGCAGTGGATCTCCAAATGGAGGGAAAGTGGCATTAAGTAACAACGGGTTTGTTTTAATAATAAACAATAACATTATTTATAAATGTTTCATTTTTTGGTCAGATTCGAAAATCCAACATGGTTGCCAGGTGGCCATCTTGAATTTCCCCTTGAAACACTGTTATCTTGAATTCTCAGAAAATATTTCCTGGATCTTTCTGAAATTTGGTACACAGGTCCCACATGGGGCCTAGTTGTGCAAGATAGCTTTATCGGTCCGATTCAACAATCCAGTTAATATGGTATTCCCGAGTTGTGACCTTGCATCACAAGAGTCGGTGGATCAAACGGTGGGGCATATTCTATATATTGACTATATCTTCACCTAGCTTCCATATCAAGGAGTTCAAATAATTCGGAATTAAAATGTATTTAGTCCATGCAGTTGCCAATGAACTGCCCCACCCTTTCGTCTGCCGGCGGGTCAGCTACATGAGGGACGTCACTCTTGTGACACATGTCACAACTCGACAGCTGTAAACTACTGCATGTTTCCATCACTTTCAAATTCGAAGTTTCAACATTACTGCGCGGACCGGATGCCTTCAGTATTAATTATTGTACCATCTTACTATTTTCGAGCATGGTATCTTAAAAGAGATATATCAAACTAGTCCAGTAGACAGAACAGAATTAGCATTCGTTCCAAATTATGAAATCTTAAGTATGCCAAAGTGTCAAAGAGATTTTTCTTCGCTTCCAGTATCAAATGATGACACGTGCACAAAAATAAATAAAATAAAAATACTACAAAACGAAGACGAAGGATCCTCCGTACATGTACATTCACTTTCAGGCTAACTTTGCTCATTTCTCTTGTACTATAACAACCGACATAAGTTCAGTTTCTAGAAATCTTGAAACTTCTGAAACTTATAAAGATTATATCTTGGTGTTTTCCAGTGTCCCTTTTTTGATCTTTTTCGCTCAGATTCAAAATTCTGTAAACAAAATTACAAAGCACTTGCTTGTTCCTAGTAACAATGGACAAAAAGATCCTCTTGTCATTAGCTTACAATTATCGGACAATGGTGGGCGCCAAGATCCTTCAGGATCTCTCGTCTTTCTTTGTTTCAACTTTTTTCCTGTCTAAATATTAAATGTTGTCCAATATGTGATATTTTAAATTTGTTCATCTCCTGGCAACTTTTGGTTGCAACTTTTCGAAACAATGTTTGTAATCACATTTCATTTCATAGCTACTTTGTTTCCTTTTTTATGCTAATTTTTTATGAAACTTTGTTCATCACATGTTACTGTTATCTATACTTTGTTTATTTCCTATGCTAATTTCTGTTATATAATTGTCACCTCCTTTATTTCACGACTACATTATAGGCTTTCTTTCTTCCATAAATATTTGTGACACATTCTTGTTGATATATTTAATTATTTATTTATTCTTTACAATACCAGTCCACAATAACTTGTTTTCTGTTCTCGGTCAATTATTGTCTCTCACAATTTGTGTAGCGTGTTATTAATTTAATTTAATTTAATTTTATATACACCATAACTGTTAACAATGAGTCTTACGTGTTTGTTCTACATCAACACTGTTATATGTAAAATCTGTACTGTTGCTATATTATGTTTTTTCAAATAAATTTATTCAAAAGCAAAACTTAATTTTGACTTCCCTACCTAACGGCTGCCATGAGAAAAATGTTGAAAGTAAAAGTGGGATTTTCTCGCTCCTGTCTATTTACAATGACTTTTGTATTCCAGGTCGCAAAAATTTAAGAACTTTTGGGGCAAGTGGAATTCAATCTGCACTTGCACTAGAGGAAAAGCAGAATTAGACCGCATGCAATGTACTTTTTCAAATTAGAGCTGAGCTGTTAATTGGACACTGATTGAGTGTTCACACTGGATACTATATTTCCTCTAATCATTCAATCACAGGAAGTGAAATTTCCCACCATGAAATCTGGGGTTGATTGAATTTATTGGTACAAAAAGTTGGCAAAATGGTCAATAAATCATGCAGATAATTCATTATTTGTTTGTTATTTCAAAGATTTTATAGAGTGATCAAATTTATTAGAACAGCTGCTTGAATTTTGTCAGCAAAATATCATAACTTGAAACTTTCAAATATTTTGGTCCAAGAATTAAGTTGAAATAATTGTGTTCTCTTTGACATTAATTTTTAGGGAATTATAAATTTCTAAACATGCATACATGTGTACATGTAATTGGATTTTAGATTGCTCACTGGCAAATTTGTGAGAGTTCTGTCCCTTGATCAGTTCTCTAAAGTGATCCTCTGAAAAGATATATTAGTATTGATATATATATATATATATATCATGTTATGATGTTAGTTTGAAAAGCAGTGAGTCTCAAGAAGATATCTTTATCAGAATTTCAAGTTGTATTTTCAATGTTTGTTGTAAAGATATATACAAACAGTCCTTTGCATGTGTAAATTCTGAAGTTTTGTCCCAATGCCTGTACAGCATATGTGGAGAAAGACCTGGTTAGCCTTTGGATGGTATTGGCATAATAGCAGGTAGTTTTGAGCAATAAAACTATTAATTATTTGACTTCCCTGCCTAACGGCTGCTAAGGGAAAAATAAAGAAGAAAAAAGAGACATATATATGGGTTTATTGACAGGCTTGGCTTCTTTTTCTCTCATAGACAGGTCCCAGCCAAGAAAAAACTAACATTTTTTCCGGTCAAAGTTTTCTCAGTGGTTCTGTCATCCTTGACCTATGCCCTTCCAATTTAGCTGAGGGGCCACCCTGGATTTGGCCTCAAATCCAATATGGCGGCCAAAATCCAAAATGGCCGCCAATACCCATAGAAACTCACAATTTCCTGCTCGAAAATCAATTTTCTTACCACAAACTAGTTTTTTTCTAGTCCCACATAGGGTATGAATAATTAGTTAATTTTTTAATGATTTGCAATTGGTCTGAAAATTCAATATGGCCGCCAAAATTCAAAATGGCGGCCAATGCCCATTGAATCACACATTTTCTTGCCCTAATATGTAGAGATGGACCATCCTTGGTCGGAATGCATCCTGTGGGGTGTCATCTTGTAGCTCTCGGGGTGTAGACCTCCGATTTGAGGGATATCCATGTCATCTGTGATGTCATCAGTAAGAGTAGTAGCGAAAGCGGGCATTTTGGGGGTGCATGGGTGTGTGTTTGTGGTAAAGATGGACCATCCTTGGTCCGAATGTGTCGTGTGGGGTGTCATGTTGTAGCTCTCGGGGTGTAGACTACGACTTGAGGTTTTTCCAT